>WSFP011554006.1:0-11228 GCA_009831015.1 Picea engelmannii
GGGTTCCATTAACTTATTTGGGAAGGCCAAGTGGTGCTTTATTTACATGTAATTATATAAACTCCACTTTTTGGTTTTTTGAGGTTCAATCACTCATTCCATTTTGGTTCCTCGTTCATTCTTGTTCTTGGTTTGGACATGGGAAACGAATTAAGGGAAGAGAAGAGTAATTGCTTGTTGGTTGTAATAAAATGTTGATTATTCTAGAAAGTAATGGATGCATGTGTGCATGAGAATGATGGAAGTTGCGAAAAAAATATCCACAACTGAGAATCCTTGGAGTTTCTAGTTTTGAGATTTCCTGACCAGTAGCACCGTATCCTTGGAAAAGAAGTCAAACATAATGAGGGACTACATTATAGAGAAACAGGTTCATTTCTTTGGGTTGTATAGGTTGAAGGGGAAGAGATATGGTAAACTAGGATTGATGTGATATAGGAAAAACCGTGAGAGCTATATAGCTAGTTGTGTGTGTTAGAGTCAACCTAGGACCCATCCTTGTGGATTCATAGCCCTGGCGCGAGGGTGACTTGTTGTTGAGATATAGAACACCAGTGAAACACCCAATGTATGTAGCTAGTTGGTTAATGTTTATTTGAAAATATAAGTGTTCTTTAAATTTTCTTTGTAATTTATATTCCACTGTGTATTTATTATCTTTGAGCTATGTTTTTATAGCATGCATGTTTATTGTTAATGCTATGTATAACCTCTTATTCTTTTATTTTATAGTTTATCATGATTCTTGATTATTGCATGTGTGTTATCATCCTTATTTATTCTAATAATTTGTATCAGAATTCATAATTGTCCCAAGAAGTAAAATTTAGAGGTACCCAACTTGATGTGTTCATTACATATCTATTTCAGAGAAAATCCTTTTGGGTTTATTGGTGAAAGGTATGTCACAAGGTACCTTCAACCAACAGTCACTTTGGAGGTATGAAGCCCTTCAAGGTATACGTTAACTTTGATATTCATTTATTTTAAGGCTATATAGATTCCAACACTTTGGAAAAATGGTTATGTCATCTAGATCATTATCTCTCTGTCCAAAATTTTCCCAACAGTGAAAAAATCACCTTTGCACTCCTTAAATCCCTTCCCCATTTCAGATATTGGTGGGAAACTTACAATGAGCAACACACTATAGATGAATTTGCAAATTTTGGGCCCGAACCCACTTGGGAGGATTGTTTGTATTCCCTCAAGGATAAATACTACCCTATTGGAAACTAAAATGAATGGTACACAAGATGGAAAACTTTATGTCAGGAGAGAGACCATATGGTGCCAGAGTAAATAAACATCTTCCATACTTTGTTCATAAAGTTGGGTATTAAAAAATCCAAGAAATACCTGGTTTTGAAGTACCACACTACATAGGCACATCCAAATAGATATGGATTTCATGGGCATCTCCTTACTAGGAGTCACTTACCGATATGTTTTCAAGATTGAGAAAAAGTTCAAGTAAGAAGTATTTTAGTTCTACAAACCCATGATAGAAAAAGCATGATAAAGGTGGCATCAACTCCCAGGACAATGGACACAAAAAGGATGTCCAACCTTAGGAAAACCATTCCAAGCCACAAGCAAAGAGGGGTAATAGGAAGTCGAAGAAGGAAAATGAAAAGTGGTGCAAGTTCCACAAAATCCCTTGGCACAACACTAATGAATGTCACTCCCAAAAATAATTGTTGGTTGAGTTGAAAGCTTTAGAGTTAGATGTAATATTAGACTCGGATTTAGAACCAAATAAGGGAAAATAGTCCATTGACACAAAACCCAGTGTCACCATCACTACCAGAAAGGTCCATCTAGAGGAACCAAAGGATCTTGAAGAATGGGGGCACCTCTTCCACTCACAGATGTGGGTGAAGGGGAACCCACTCCAATTCATTATTGAAAACAATAGCCAAAATGACCTAATATTAGTAGACCACATCAAGAGGTTGAACCTAACAGCAATGTTGCATCCTTATCCATACATTATCGGTTGGTGCATCCAAGGGAGAGACATCTGTGTAAGTCCATAATGTCGCCTAAACTATGAAATCAATACCCTCAAATAGGAGGTATTGTTTGATGTTTCCCCAGTTGAAGCTTATGATGTCCTTTTAGGACAACCATATTTATTGAAGTGTCATGTTATTTACGAATCAACTCTACAGGGTACCAGAGGAAGTACCAACCACCATGGTCTCTTTAATCTCCATGAAGTAGCGCAAAAAGGTAATCTCTAAGAATGGGAATTTTTTCCTCTTTATGGTATGGTTGGAAGGTGAATAGAAGATCATTGCAATCTTCAAAATATCTATGAGAGGTCCCTCTACAAAGAAGAATCAAGTGGGCAGGATAGTAGAAGAAAAAAAAAAAAATCCCTCACCTACTAAGGTGGATTTCCACTATTAGGTAAACCACTTAATTGATTTGAAACCTAGTGCTCCTCTACCTATCAGCCATGTATATATAGCACTCTATTCTGGAGAATGAAGAAATCAAACACTAGATCCAACATATAATTATAAAGGGACACATTAGACTAAGTTCCTCACCTTGTGGGATCCCAATTGTTTTGGTTCTGATTAAGAACATGACATGGAAACTGTGTATTGATTACAGATACCTAAATAAGATCATTGTCAAGAACCAGTACCCAATCCTCTTAATTGACGATCTTTTATTTCATCTTAAGGGTGCTAAATTTTTTAGTAAGATTTATATCAAGCCAGGCTACCACCAAGTATTGATCGAGAAAATTGATGTATGGAAGACAACTTTCAAGTCTAAAGAAGGTCTCTTCAAGTGCTTGGTCATGCCTTTCCTCTTGAATGGTTACCCGAACAAATTCATGTGGATGATGAATGATATATTTCATCCATTCACAAACTCATTTGTGGTTGTATATTAAGATGCCATCCTCATCTTTAGAAAAAACTAGGAGGAACATTTGGAGCACATTTAGTAGGTCCTGGGAACCCTGTGACAACACAATTTATATGCCAATTTGGAGAATTGTTCCTTCGACATCTAGAGAATTTATTGTTTTGGATACATCGTGGGTGACCAAGGGTGGAGCTAAGGCCAAGTTTGTTTAGGCTACGTCACAACACCAAACATTATAGGATTTGAAATTCTACCTTTGCTCAGCACCAATCCTTATTCTTCTATACCTGCAACAACCATTTGATATTGAGACAAATGCTTCAAGTTATGTTATCGAGCAATTCCTCACTCAGTATGGGCATCCGATGGCTTATCATAGTGAAACACAATTTGATGTTGTTTGCAGATTCCCCACCTATGATAAAAATATGTACTCCATTGTGTAGGCATTATGACAGTGGAAGCATTACATTAGAGAAAAGGAAATTATCATCCACATTGATCATAGGCCTATGCAATTCATGCAGAAACAAGAAAATTTATAGAATAAACACCCTTAGAAGTGTTCCACATACCTTCAAAAATTCCACTTGAACATCAAGTGCAATAAGGGCAGAACCAACCATGTTGAAAACATCCTCATTCAACTCCCAGTTGTGGTGCTAACCACAATTCTTAACTTCTATGGGCATGAGACCTCCAGGTGGCCACAATTATACAATAGTGAATCTATCTTTGTTGCTAGCTATCAGACATTGAGCATAGGCAAACCAAGTCCATAATTTCATCTTCAAGATGGACTATTATTCCATATGATCCATCTATGTGTTCCTTAAATAAATCATGCAAAGATGATTTGGGAATCTCATTACAGTCAAGTGGAAGAACACTTTGGCGTGGAAAAAAAATTGGAAGTACTACAAAATATTTTTTATTGGTTGAAGCTTCGAAATGATGTGACCAATTATATCGGATCCTACACTACCTATGCCATTTCCAAACTCATGATTAAGAAATAGGGGCTATACACCCCTCTGCCTATTCATGATAGGCCTTTGGAGTCCATATCCATGGATTACATGTTTGGTCTACCTTCAATCAAACATGTTAATGACTATGTCTTTGTGGTCATTGATTGATTCTCTAAGATGGAATATTTGACACCCTACAAGAAGAGTATCACAGCCAAGGCCACTAATAAGTTATTCTTTAAGCATTTTTGGGTTCATTTTGGGCTCCCACGGACCATTATTTCAGATCACAATAGTAGGTTTTTGAGTTCTTTTTGGCCCATCCTATGGTCAATCATGGACACCAAGCTGACTAAATCAACTTCCTTACACCCACAAACTGATGGAAAAATAGAAGTAGTCAATAGGATGATTGCTCATATCCTAAGGATGTACAGTTCCCAACATCCACGCACATGGGACGAGAGATTTCCATATGTTTAACATAGATACAAAATATCCCTCCACAACTCTATTGGCCACAACCCTTTCCAGGAGAGCTTGGGGTTCCATCCTTTGGCCCCCATTAATATAGCTCTACACATTGTATCTGCACGGGAAGATTCCTCCCATGCTCAGAACAAGGTTAATCGAGCAACTGAATTTGTTGAATGAATACAACACATCCAACAACAAGTTCATGATAATTTGCAGGAAGACAACGCCGAATACAAGCAACGTCGTGATCAACATTGGGTACCACACAAGTTTCAAGTGGGAGATAAGGTATGGTTGAACTTGCAAAAAGAGAACCTCATAGGACCCCATCAAAAGCTCTTCCCACTCCGATACAGGCCTTACACCATCACCAAGGTGGTGGGTAAGAATGATTTTGAGTTAAGTATTCCCCATTTCCTTGGCTTGCACCCCGTATTTAATGTGGAACTGCTTCGACCATATTTTCCACCTCTCCTGGACACTTCATACATGATCGAGAACTTGGCCCCTACAAAACTCAATCTTGATTGCATCGAGCAGGAAAAAAATGATCAAATCATGGACACCAAAATGAAGGGCACCCTCAAGAAGAAAATCCAACCGTATCGGGTTGTCAAAGCAAGGAAAATTCTTCCCCATAAGTCATATTTAGAACAACAATCCCCATGTGATGGAGGAATGTTATGATGCAACACCTTAAAAATGATAAAAGTCAGTGAATATAGTCTGCTTCAAGGGGGAAACCTCCTTTTACAATATATCCAATTCATAATACAATATGAGATGAGGTAAGATGAACCTAAGACTAGGTCTCCTTGGTATATATATAGGAGACAAAGGGAACAATTATAATGAAAGTGTGCAATGAAGGGTTCTAGTTGGCATACAATTATAACTGTTTTTAGATTCATGTGATGTGAATTTTGAGAGAATTCTTTTGGATTAACCACAGTGAGAGACATTTTTTTATCGATGTTTCAAATCCGATATGTGGATTCATCTTCAGGACAACAAGTCGAATATAAAAGTTGTGGATTTGTACAATAAATATTGACGATGCCAAAAAGTTAAGTTTAAGGTTTAAAGTCGACGCAATTAAACTATAAAACCTAGAAAAGTTTATAAAGAGAATTGTCATAATTATTAATAATTATAATAATAATAATTAATTAAACCCTAATATCATAGAGGGTGGAAGGGATAGAGGGTGGGAGGGGGGTCATTATTAGATAAAATTTATTATAGAGGGTGGGAGCGGGGGGCATTATTAGATAAAATTTATAATAAATTTTATCTAATAATGCCCCCCCTCCCACACCCTCTATAGAGGGTGGGAGGGTATCATTCATCGGAGGTATTTTAATAATAGCATATAGCAATGATTGTGTTATGATAAAGGTTAGTAATGCTAATACTATCATAATAGTAATACATAAATGTTTTAATAATAGTATTAAATAGTGTTATAAACATATAATAATAGTATTAAAGTAGCTAGCATACTTTTTACATAGTAAGCCGAGAGCTGAGCAGCATCGAGGAGCACTCTACGACCTTTGTCGAAGGGGAAAACCAGTGGAGGATCCGGCGCTCGACTTCCGTTGCAAGGTAGCGTCGGCGCTGGACATCAGGTCCAAGGGCACGCTGGGTTTTTTAAAACATGCAGTATTACAAAGGGAGCGCCGAGAGAGAGCTAGCGCTCCCCCTTCTGACCAAAGGGAGTGCCAGGCCCATAGTGGACTTCAGCTCCGCTCATTTTTTTGCCTCGGCACACCAGTATACAACCAAAGGAGCGCTGACAAAGGAAGATGAAAGAAACACGCCCCTGAGCACTCTATGCCCTCCCGTCCACCCTGCGACTTTCCTTCAGACCATGGCTTCCTCCAGGGAGCCTGATCCGCCTCCGGAGGTTCTAGCTTTCAGAACCATGATAGTTGCTGGCCCCAAATGCCCTCCATCCGCGACTCAGCAGAATATTGTAAAGAAACTGGACACAATCCCTTCGGTCGCCCTCCCGGAAGAAGAAACCTGCAAAGTGGCCTTGAATCTGGCTGAGAGAGGCCTCATAGGACAGTTCACGGGCCTCTGGCCCTCACCCAAAATGGTGGAAGAGTGGACTCAAAGGAACTGGAAGCCATTGATCAAAGAAGGAATCAAAAAAAAAATCGTCGGTAAGGGTTTCTTTTTGTTTGTTTTTGAAAACTCGGAGGACAGAGGAGTAATTTTCAGGAATGGGCCATACTTTATGGGACCCCAGGGCCTTTACCTAAACAAATGGATGCCAGATTTTGATCCTACCCAAGATGTCCCTTCTGCTGTCCCGGTTTGGGTCAGGCTCCCTCATTTACCTCTCCATTGCTGGAATCAAAAATCCCTCCAGATTATTGGCAATGCACTGGGAAAATACATAGACCAAGCAACACGAAAGGATCAGTATTCTTGTGCACGTATTTGCGTAGAAGTGGATCTAGAAGAGGGGCTACCTGAAGCAATCAATCTCAATGTAGCAGGGTGGACGCATGTTCAGGAGTTGGACTACAAGAAGCTACCTTTTAAATGCAGACATTGCCATGGGCATGGACACTTTGCAAAGCATTGCAAGAAGAAGGCTGAGGAACAAGTAGACAAACAGAATGGGGAACAATGGACCCTAGTCCAGAAAAATGCAAACACAAAAAAAGGCACAGGTAAAGGCAAGATGGTCGGAGGTCCTAGCAGCTCCAGAGCAGGCCAAGAAGCAGAAGCAAATCCAAATGGGACAGAAAGCGCACAGAACAATCAAACAAATTCAACCCAAGAGAACATGGAACAGGAAGACACACCACCTTCAAACAAAGAGGGAAGGGAGCCAGTACAGACTGAAGCCAATCAAGGCAACCCCTCCAATCCCTCGTACGCAGAAATTGCAAGGAAAAAACCAGTGGAAAGCTCAGGTTCTTCAGAGGACGAAACATATGAGCAACCCTCGAAAAAAGAAGGAAGGAAATCCCGCAAAGAAAAGAGGGAGGAGGAGGCGGAAAGACTCAAAATGCAAGGAATCCAGTCTACAATAGAAATGTCTATTGGGAGAAACATCATACCAAGGCCTTCCAAGGGAGGCCTCAACCTCCCCCCTTTAAGTAAATAATGAATCTCGTCTCTTGGAATTGTAGAGGACTGGGGAATCCCTCCAAAATCGAAGCAGTAAAGGACCTTTTGAAAGAAGATCCCTCAGATATTCTCATGCTCCAAGAGACCAAAATAGAAGGGCAAGCCCTTCTAGAGATCAGCAGTTCAAAGTGGAATAAAAGATCAGGCAAAGCAGTCAACTCAAGGGGAACCTCTGGAGGCTTGGAAACTCTTTGGTCGGAAGAACTATTCCATTTAAATAAGCATCATGAAACCCAGCACTGGATATTTACGGAATTGAAGCACAAAGCAAGTAAGTTGACCATCTCTCTCTTCAATCTTTATGTTCATGTTTCCTACTCTGAAAAACGAGAATGTTGGAATTCCCTCTCTGTCTTTTTAGAGTAGACTTCTCCTAGCAATATCATTATAGTCGGGGACCTAAATATTGTAATGAAAGCTAAAGAAAAGAGGGGGGGCACCAGCACTAGAGACCCCTTGCTGGCCAAGGTGGAGGAGATCACACAGACTTGGGATCTTTTAGATTTCAGTCCAGTTCGAGGCATTTATACTTGGTCCAATAACAGAGTGGGACTAGAACACATTTCTGCTCGGTTAGATCGATTCATGGTACAAAGCTCCATAATGATGAAACAAAAGATCATCATCACCAAAATCCTGCCTAAGCTCACCTTAGATCATAAGCCAATACAGCTTCTCCTGGAAGAGGAGGAAGACCTGGGCCCTATTCCTTTCCGTTTCAGCCCTCAATGGATCGAGAGAGATGGTTTTATAGAGATAGTGAAATTAGCTTGGGCCAAATCCTTTTTTGGATCCTCAAGTTATGTGTGGGAGCAAAAGTTGAAAGCCACAAAACAAGCCCTGAAGGACTGGATAAAAAAACCAGCCTCTACTCCCACCGAAAAAAAAAGAGAAGCAGTGCAGTCACTGCAGACCTTGCAAACAGAAATGGAAAGAAAAGACATCACTGCAGAGCTGCTGGAAAAAGAAATAAAAGAGCAACGATCCACATATCAATCTTTTCGGAAGGAAGAAGAATACTGGAGACTCAAATCCATAAGTCTTTGGCTGAAGGTTGGGGATAGGAACACCTCCTTCTTCCACTGGCAATATAGAGCAAGACTGTCCAGGAATCACATAGCAGAAATCAAAACAGTGGAGGGCCAAGTTTGCAAAGGCTACAATCAAGTCAAAGCTGCCGTAGAAACCCACTTCAGGAATTTATACAGAGAAGGTACTCAAAGTAACGAAGAGGAGACTACCGATTTCCTCTCCAACATCCCTTCCCTCATCAGCCCGGAAGATAACGCAATCCTCTGTAGACCAACAACAGAGGAATAAATCATTAATGTTATCTGGTCCATGGATGCAGACAAGGCACCAAGGCCTGATGGATTTACAATCCATTTCTACAAAACTTGCTGGCATATTATCAAGGAAGATCTCCAGAAAATGATAAGTGGTTTTATGAAAAAATCCAAGGTAGGGGGAGGAAATAACTCCACTTACCTGGATTCAATCCCCAAAGACTCCAACCCCGATACATTTGCAAGGTTCAGGCCCATATCGCTGTGTAATGCCTCCTATAAGATTCTGGAAAAACTCATAGCAAATAGGATCAAGCCGCTGCTAAAAAGATTGATCTCCAGTCCTCAAGGTGGTTTTGTGGAAGGTAGGCACATTCTGGACAATGTAATCCAAGTCCAGGAGACAATACATACAAGTAAGCAGCGGAAAGAGAAAGGAATGTTGATAAAATTAAACATGGCGAATGCGTTTGATAGAGTCAATCGCTCATTCCTTTGCAAAGTTCTTCTCACCTTTGGCTTCTCGCCTCATTTTGTTCAGCTAATTAAAGCCTGCATTGACAGTCCATGGATTTCCCCACTAGTCAATGGTCGCCCAACCAATTTTTTCCAAGCTCAGAGAGGAATCAGGCAGGGATGCCCTCTCTCCCCTTTCCTGTACATCTTAATGGCTGATTCTTTTAGTCGAAAAATCACTACGGAAAGATTAGCTGGTAACATTCTGGGTCTCAAACCGTCCACTGAAGAAGAACCTCTGAATCATGCGCTCTTCGCCGACGATTCCCTCCTTCTTGGGGGAGCCTCCATCAGAATTGCCAAATCTTTTGACACGGTCCTCAAAAATTATTGCAGAGTATCGGGAGCCTTAGTGAATGAGAGCAAAAGTGAAGTCTTCAGCTGGAATATAAGTCAGCACGAACTCACAGGCATCACCACTCTCCTTGGGTTCAAAGGACAAACAAAATGCGACAGGTTTAAGTATCTCGACCTTCCCATAATCTCTGGCGTTAACAAAAGATCGCTTTGGAGCGATGTCATCTCCAAAATTAAATCAAAAATTTCAGCGTGGGGAGGCTACTGGTTGACTAAGGGAGGCAAAGTAATCTTAATTAAATCCCTGTTGTCTGCGCTTCCAATCTTCCAGGCGACATCTCTTCTAGCACCAAGAAATGTGATGGAGCAGATCTCCAAACTCCTTAGAGATTTCCTGTGGTAGGGAGGGAAGGGCAATGAAAAGAAAATGCATTTGGTGTGCTGGGATGTGGTTAAAAAATCCATGGCAAAGGGCGGGCTACAAATTAGAGACCCCGCACTTGTAAACTTAGCGCTGGGAGGGAAGATTTTGTGGAAACTAATCCACGAGCCCACGCACCTGGTCAGCGACACCCTGCGTGAAAAATGCAGGCCCAACCAAACTCTCATCAACCTCCAAAATGAGAGCTCAGTCAGTTGTACGCAGGTGTGGAAATTGTGTTGCAAAAGCAGCAAATTCTTCAAAAATTCGCTCTATAGAACGCCTGGCAATGGAAAACGCACGCATTTGTGGCTAGACCGCATCATGGGAAGGGAACCATTGGCTGAAAACGTGGATATAACAGATCTCAGAGACTGGTTGCAGAGAGTAGGAGTCAATAGATTATATGACCTCTCAAAATGGGATGAGCATGGAGACTGGGCAGGATGGGATTTTCATGGAGTCCCAGCCCGGTTATCACTGCAACTATCCACTTTTGAAGATTTGCTGGAGGACGCCGCCCCTGTCAACAGAACTATGAAAGATAGCTGGGGTTGGGGCCAAACAGGTGTATACACCACGGCAGAAGGATATAAAAACTTGCAGGCTTCAAGAAATAACAACCAAACTCTGGCATTCTGGAAAAACGTCTGGGAACTGCTAGACATACCTAAAGTGAATTTCTTCTTCTGGACCCTGGTGCACAATAAACTTCTAACGGGAGATAACCTGGAGAAAAGGAACATAGTGGGACCTCACAGATGTGTGTTATGCAACAATAATTCTGAAACAGCCCAGCACTTATTCATGGAATGCATCTTTGCCAAAGAGGTCTGGGGACTCATCCTACAGGACCTCCAAATTTCTCTTCAGCCACAGAATTCTGTTGCGGAGCTCTTTGCCTCTTGGAGTCTCATCTATCCCCAACGAATCCCCTCAAAATCCATTTGGCGCAAAATCTGGACAACGATTCCAAAGTATGTATGTTGGCAGATTTGGTTGGCACGCAATCAGCTAATTTTCAAAGAGTTGCGGCACAACCCGATGCAAGTGGCTACAAAAGCTAAATCCTTCCTCCTGGAAGTGGCCCAACAACAGTATTTTAAAGAGGATCCTTTGTTATTGCCCGAGGAAAAGAGGTGGCTAGGCCCTCGTGTGCCTTATCCAGGTAAGCTTCCTCACTCCCCTCATTCTGTCACACCGGATTGGCACATAAGAGAT
>WSFP011554014.1:0-11227 GCA_009831015.1 Picea engelmannii
GCACTAATGTAGAGAAGTATCATTTCTATTATATTAAAACACTTCCAATATTAGTTTCCATCTTTACTTATTGTGCATTGCCTTATGCATAAATACACACACTTGGAACTAATGTAGAGAAGTATCATTTCTATTATATTAAAACACTTCCAACTTTAACACATAAGAATGAATATTATTTACTTATAATTTACTTTGCCTTTAGGTGAAAACATGAGTCTCTATTACTATTTTGTGACAATCACACTAATGAAAATAATTTTCCTCAACTTTTTGAAAAAATATTATTTTTTGTAAAAAATGTCACTCACTTTCGATCGAAAGTAAAATAGAGTGCACGTAAAAATTGTGTATTGAATATTCTCCTAGGAGTGGTTGAAGATTAATCATTGGAAACATTTTTTGATCGAACAATGTTTTCAGATGAAAAAATTCTTATTTATATCAAAAGTCACAATGTTTTGTTTCATTTTCCACCTTTTTGTTGCCAATGTGTTGCAGATTGGCATGTGCCTACTCCTACTTCGCCTACTCCTCAACTTACTCCTAACCGACCTGTTCCTAGTCCTCAAATTGCTGCTACTAAGCTTTCTCCTCAACCTACTCCTTCACAACCAACAACTACTCTAGTGGCTAATCCTTAGCCTACTCCTATTCGACCTACACTTTCTCCTCCTCAACCTGCTCCTACTTGTCCTGTTCCTACTCTTGCTCCAACTTAGCTTATGCGTGCTCTTCTCCTACCCCTACTCATCTCTCTCCTTCTCCTAATCCATCTCTTGCTTGACTTGCTTTATTTGGTGTTGGCTCTTACTCATGAATATGTTCTACTTGGTTTCTTACTCGTGATGGGGTATTTCCTGCTTAGTTTCTTGATCAATTTTTTACTTGGGAAGAGGTGTTTCTTGCTCGTGAAGAGGTTATGCTTGTTTTCCTTATCGTGAATAGATATTTTCTTCAATTAGGTAATTTTTGTAGATTTCTTTTTGTTAAATATAAACTATAATTCAATTGTTAATTTATGTAGATATTTTTTTGTTAAAGTATCAATTGTAATTATAATTTCCTATTGTCTACAAAAGAACAAAAGACCTAGAATAGGCCCATAATTTCTATTCTCATTCATCCCTTCTAGATGATAATGATGATTATTATAATGATATAAGGTTTAGAAGTTAGCTAAAGGACCTTGGTCTTCAACATCGAAGTAAGGTGATCGGTCTTAAGCATTGATAACTTGTCCTCATATTAGCAGAGGTCTTGTTAGATCAACTGACACATTTTTATTTTCCCTAATTGATCATGGCTTGGATTAAAGGCACTAGTTTGAATAACTTTGAAACCTGAGCTTAGATCATGGTTGTTCTACTTTGTTACATGTGATCTCTTGATTTGATTATATTGAGCAAGTGCTTTCTCACTCAACTCTTTAATACCCAAAAATGATGCATTGTTGCTTAACATAGACTTTATCAAACTAGATAAAATTTGAGCTTGTGTTACGATTGATTCACTTTTTAAGTAAGTGTCAAAAATGTGCTCACCATGATATTGTACAACATGGTTAGATTTTTGGGCCCCAAGTTGTTAATCTTGATGTTATGTAAGATGCCATTATTAATTGATACCAATGCAACTACTAATTGTTTATAGACTGTAAGATGGTGCACATGTACATTTAAAAGTGCATTAAAGTTAGACATTTACATTTACAAATATATAAATTGATAATTCACTAAATTCTAAATTCTAATTTACTGAATTTTAAACATAAAAAAATAAATCAACTATAAACATACATTTACATTAAAAAAACTTAAAATCAACTATAGACATAATAATTTACTGAATTGTAAACATGAATTTCATGGTGTACTTATTATGATATATGCATACCTATGCTTGGGTCAATTTCTTGTTGTTCAATTTGCTCTTCAACGTCATCTCCATCCACATTAAGATGTAAATCTCTCTCTGTTTCTTGTTGTGAAGTATTTTTTATTTGCTTGATTTGTTCTTCAACATCATCTCTATCAACATTAAGGTGCAAATGCCTATTTACATTATCATCATTTGCATTTCTATTTTTCAAATGCATTTTTCCTTCCCTATATATCGATGTTAATTACAAAGATCATCATTTCGAGTGAGATCATATTTATTTTTAAATTCTCTTTTATTCCCCTTGTTTATTCAATCTTTAAGTCAAGAAAACTCCATTTTTTTAAACAACCCAAAATATTATATCCATTGAAGATTCAACCTCCAAAGAAATTGTAGGTATAATCTCAAGCCCCAAAACAATTGGAAATAATCTCAAGTTCCAAAAGAATGTGAAATAATTTAAAATGTGGAATAAGGAAGTGGTGTATGTTTTTTTTCCTCAAAAAAAGCGTAATTTTTATCTCACTAGTTTGAAGTGAAAATTACATTTTATAGAATACATGGACTCCATGTATTTGTCTTGAGATTGTATGAGGTGGGCTCATAGCCAATCCTTTAAAAAACACAAAAAATAATTATAGAGACTTCCAACAGATGGTTGTATAAATAAACCATATATATAGGTATAACTATCTCCGTAAATAGATGTTGTCTAGTGGTCAGAGAAGGAAATTTAAAGAGACTGATAATACTTCGCCATGTAGGCGACTAGAGAGTCGTTGTGGCTGAGAAACAAAACTATGAAAAGCATACCAAACCAAAATTAGGAATCAACCGATAAGTGGTTCGATGGACCAATGAAGAGCATGTGATAATATGAAAAGTGTTCTCCTTCATATTATTCTGCGATCATCCACTTCCATGGAGCCAATTGAATACCTTCTTTAGATAGCTTATTTGTGTCCATATTAAATTCCCAGTATACATGTCAATGAAGAATGACGTTAAAAGAATCCATAAATATGAATATTTCCTCGAGCACTGAAAGAAACTGTATATTGTGACAAGCTTGGGTTTTTCGTACCCAGTTAATAACATTCAGAGAGTCTCCAAAGATCTGGATTGAAGTTATTCCTTTTTCCCCAACAAAAGTTAATAAGAGCTTCAAAGACATGAGTTTTGCATGGTTATTGGAGCCCGAACCTAGGCCCATTTTCATTTGTATATTTGATTTTCCTTGAGATAAATGATGCAACCCCTCCACATACAAGACCATTATGTTGTGATGCCCCATAAAAGTAATCCCAAGGTTTTGAATGATCCACTTCTCCTTGTTGAATAATTTGAGGAGGACCCTTGAGCGACTACCACCTTAGGGATGGTGGACGTTTCCTTGAAAATAATGTTATTGCGGGCCAACCATACACCCCAAATGATTATGAGAGGAAGAGCCTTGAGATTGCATAAGGAGGTGTTTGATGCTCAATATTTCCATGCCTCTTCGATCAATTGTCCCTGTGATTCGAAAATTCTTAGACACCACATATTTATTTACATATATACATGGAGTATTGTTGATTCTTGAATCCATCAGGATCGATACGATGACCTCATGAGGATATGAATCCCCCTGCATTTTTAAAGAGGTGGTACTCCTCTTGGTATAAAAGATATATCTTGGATTAGGAGAATGCTAAGGCAACAAACCCTAGATATTTATTGCTTGAATTTATGAAATGATATGGTTCTTCAATAACCTAATTTGATCTTCGTGTGCAACAAGAAGTCTTTAAACATTTGAAAATATTGACGAAGGGCTTAGACATCAGAATTTCTTTATGATCAACATCACATACACAATCTTGTTAATCATATATAAATACATCCATGTCTTCTTCCTTAAAAATAGGAGAGAATAATTTGATCATATCAAATAATTTTAAAAGAGTATTGCTATCAAGATCAAAAGAGAATTTGATAGGTAAATCCCAAAGACCTCATACTTAAAACTCAAAGTTACAAGATACAATCGAAATCAACCATGAGGCAATTCTTTGTGGAGTTTTATTCATGAAATATGTTCTTCATTACAAAATCTTTGACAATCATGTATGTGGCTGTAAATACTCCATGATCATACAAGAAAAATATTTTGGAATAATACATGAAGAACACTCAAGAACTCAGCCTTGTGCCCAATTCAGAGACTTAAGCATAAATCTATGAGAAATGGTGTAGAAGAATAGAAAGAATGGAGAAGATGGATATATCTCTTCATTGATCAGAAGCTTGGCTATACATTCATGGCTATCCACTCTTCTTCCTCTGATTTTCTTCTCTGCCCCTCTGATAATTTTGATTCCCTGTTTTTTGGATGAATCCCTTCTTCTCTTTTTAAGATGAAATTTTCTAACTACTTGAGTAGTTAGGGTTTCTTTCTCTCTTGAAATTCCCATACAATTATTTTCTTGAAGTATTATCTTTAATCAAAGCCTCATTAATGAAATTATATCACCAATATATACATATCTAAAATGGGCTCCTTTCCCTTTTTAATAAAAGTTTTTAAATAAACTTTTATTTTCATAATTTAATTAATTTCCCTTTAAAATAGGGGGAATGTGTTTTAAATTTATGGAAGTGAAAATCAATGTTTTAACAAAAAAAACCACTTCTTATGTTATATTCATCATCTTATCTTTACAACAATACAATTTTTTTCCAAATCCGTTGCCCGGATCTCAAGTTATTGGCTCGTGAAGTTGAGTTGTCACGCAGGCCCATTAAAAATGAAGCTGACTGATATTTCAATTTCTGGGGAAAATGTAGAAACCTTCAAGCCTTGAATTCTATACCATTATATTCTACGTTGAAATAACTTTCCAATGGTATAAATTTTGCACAATTTTGGCACTCGGATCTCAAGTTATGGCCTCTGCAAGATTAACACTTAGCCACCGTCGATTGGATGTATTGGGTAAATCTCAACTCTTGATCTTGGATTTGCCCTCCTTTAGTTGAAAATTCAACTTTATTGTAAATCCCATCCCACATGCATGGGTAAATTTGATTTTTAGTATTATATAATACTAAGTGTTTCATACACTTAGTAAGAAACATTAAAGAGAAAATATGGAGCTTAGTGGGTTGACCTCCCTTGGAAAATTAATGAATAAGATGATAATTTTGACATGCCAAGTCAATGTCCACCTCACACCCAGTCACCCTGATGAGTCAACCATTCACAATTCACCATGTGTCATCACCTGATAAGATAATCACCCTGATGAGTCAGGCATTCACAATTCGCCATGTGTCATCATCACCTGATAAACTGCCACAAGTCATCAACGATGAGATGCCATGTGTCTTCGTGTGATAGGTCAACAATTTGCAATGTGTATCCAATAATACTGTTCCATGTGTTTTCAATAAAACTATGCCATGTGGTGTAATCTCATGTGTTGATGAAACTACCATGTCATCCATTAATTGGCTGCCATGTGGCACCAGTCTTTGATCTCCATGTGGCACCACTCCATGATTCCAAGTGTCATGATACTATTGGATGTCAAATGTAATAACAAAAAACGTTATAACTTAAAACTTATAAAAAATTTAAGGTGAAATGTTTTAAAAGGAAAGGAAACGAGAATGTAAGGGAAAAGGGAAGAGTGGGTAGTTAGGGGGAGGGGTAGAAATGTAGGTGGTGGAAGAGAGGATGGAAAAATGTAGGGAGCGAAGTAAGGGGGAGTGAGGCAGGGTGAGGTGAGTGTGTCAGAGGTGGATGTGAGGGAGATGAGGTGGAGAGGTGAGGGATTTATGGCGAGTCCAACCGACTGCCATAACTCAAATAAAAATTAAGTATGGGATATGAGGGGTAAGGGAAGAGAGGAGAGGGGGTAAGTGAGGGGGAAAGGTAAGGTATCGGACTTGCAAACTCATGGGGGTGAGGGAGAGGGATGAGTGAGGTATGATGAGTCTGACCCCGAAAAATCCAAAATAAAATTAAGTATGGGAATGTGAGGGATGTGAGGGGGTGTGGGTGAGTGATTTCGAAAGGACTTAGGAAATTAGGCTAAGTAAGGAGTGGTGAGAGGGTCTAAGTATGCAGTGGTGATATGGGAAAAGAGATAAAAGAAGAATGGAGAATCATGATGGGTGCTCGTGAGAGATAGATTTTGATGGGTTTTGAACCTGACATAAATTAATAATATCAAGGATCTTGGGTCCAAGAAGATATGGATGTATTTATGAACAATTAGCCTTATTCCACATGAAAAAGGTGCCATTTATTGCATAAATTTTAAACCTAGATATCTTGAGCATACAAACTCAGATTTATGATCCGAAAAATGCGTTGTGAAGCTGAGACTAAGGGATACACATTGAACTTATAATAGTTCAAAATTTTTCATATTCCAATATCATTTTTTTTATTGATTCGAGAGAGGGAAAATATAGTTGACCAAATTTTGGTCAACAAGTATCTAACTTGATCCAAAATATTTTATTGATCGTATTGGGGTGGTTTGCAGAATTCTGATGTCATGCTTTAAATCCAAAAAATCATAAAATGAACATTAACTTACTTGATGATAGTGAGATGACACAACAAAAAATAAAGGAACTCAAATTACATACTTTTGTTTAATCTTTAAGATCCATTCATTCCAATGAAAACTACCTTCTCCATCTCAAGTATAAAAAACACATGTAAGATGACTCACATACGACAATTTAATGGATGTTATTAAATTCCATTACTCAAAACACGAAAATAACTTCACCATTTAAATCCTTGTGAAATTATGAAACTTTTGACTATAAAGTCTACCAATTTCCAAACTATCTCAATTTCACGCTCTTTGGCACACAAAACAATGCATTAAATGCTCATTATTGAAAAATCAAGAAAAAAGTTGTACAAATGACCTCAAATCACAAAAAATACCTCATATTCACGATCCTTGCAAAAAATCATGTAGAATTGATATAAAGCACTTGAAATTCCGTCAAGGTACCATTCAACATGCTTTACGGTGCAACACCAAACTTGGCTTGTACTTGCACGTATTTTCGTATCATCCGTACAATCTCGGGACCTGTGCACCTCAAAATATATTCACCTAAAAATATGTGCATATGTTTGTGTGTAAACATTGGGATCCGTACTCAATATATAGTCCAGATCGACCAACCTCTCGTCCAATTTAGTGGGCAACTTGTTACTAATTTTAGCAGTAATCTCCGCTATATCTGGGTCGATGGCATATTGGTTAGAACCATCCAACAACTTAGCGGAGGTTCTGGGTTCTATTCCTTTCCATGTATATTCCATTGGTGATGTATTAATTATAACATATAACTATATGTTATATATAACTTACCAATCGCGCGATTTTTGGGAACAAACATTATATGTTATAACCATAACATATGGTTATATAAAATCCATCAATATATATGTGTTAATCCCTCCTATGCGCTATATAGTGTTTGCATGGTATGTGCATAGACCAAGGGCTAAGGGTTGAGGGATTAGGCCCTCGGCCCTTTGACCACCCATATAAAACCTTATATTAAAATATATACATTGTTTTCCATATGGATAACAAAGAACATTGTGTGGTGCATTGGTGTGGAGGGTTATGTGAAGACTTTGGGTGGTCACAGAGGTCATAGGGTTGATTTCCCCAGACTCCATAAAATTTTACATAACATAAACCATTACTAGCCAATGAGGGTGTTATAGTCCAAAAATTCCCTACCTATGCATACATGGCATTGGCCTTTCCATTTACATAATTTGCCAAAATATTGCTGAAGTTTCTTCTTAAATAACCATTTTTTGGAACATGTACGCATCATGATGAACTGTATCCCACGTACAAACGCGATTTACATACTAGTTAGCCCGATATGCATGCTAGTTAGCCTGCGTTTACCTCCAAAAATTGCAAAAAATATAAAATTGCAAGGAATTCGGTGGAGTTTACGGGCTATTGAGGGTTTCCCAACCATTTTACCCATTGTAGCTCATCCCCAAACCAAATAACCATATTTTTCTCATATAAAAAAATATCTCGGTATCTCATTTACAAAATCAAACAAGAGAACAAGTAAACTCTTCCAAAATCCCTTCCCCTTCTTAGCCCAAGTTTTGCATCCCTTTCTGAGATTTGGCCTCAACATTCCCCTCTAGCCCTTTCTCTTTATACAACCCTTTCCCTTTTCCCAATAGATTGGTTGGTTGTGAGAGGCAAGCATGGGAATGATTCACTTGGAGCAACGATAGAGGAGCCCAGACCTGGTTCATGGAGCGTTTGGTGAAGAAGGTTGTAATATTTCTAATCTTCATATTGAATAAAATAGTTGCTTCTTGTCCCAATACATTATGTCTTTATGTTTTTATTGATTAATGCACTTATGTCTATATCTGAATATTGGAAGTGATAAGTAGAGATCGTATACATTGTAGCATTATTTTCCTAAGTTTTTGCGGGTCAGCTTTGGGAGGAGACCCACAATCTAGGAAGTTGTAAAGGCGAAAGAGGTCTACACCAGTTGCAAGGACCAAAGGTACACCTACTGACCTTATTTTCTCTGTCTTGTCATTCAATTTAGATAGTTTTGGGGTAGCTTAGGAATATAACTATATTTTAAGGAAAGTCAATGCTCTTCCTATACCTCAACCCAGTATAGGGGGATTTTCCCCGCTAGCAGCCTATTCATCCTTTGCTTGATGAAGTGTTCATGCCGATGCAATCTTCGACTGACCCCAATCTTATTTTGGGGGGTGATGTGCCTTCAAACCATGTTGACTCACAACCTATTCATCCTTTGGTTGATGAAGTTGTCATGCCAATTTAATCTTCGACTGAACCCACTCTTCTTTTGGGGGGTGATGCACCTTTAGACCATGTTTTATCGTAGCCTATTCATCCTTTGGTTGATGAAGTGGTCGCGCCTATGAAATCTTTGTCCAATCCCACTCCTTTTTTGGGGGGTGATGTGCCTTCAGACCATGTTGTCTTGCAACTTATTCAACCAATAGTTGAAGAAGTGGTCACACTAATGCAATATTCTACTGATCCCACTCTTCTATTGGAGAGTGTCGAGTCTACCAAAGTGGTCATGCTGATGAAATCTTTGACTGATCCCACTCTTCTCCTGGGGAGTGATGTGTCTACCGATTATGTTTTTAGCATTTACAATTTAGTACTTTTAGAACAAGGGGGAATTCTTCTCACTTTGAGCACACCCCCTCCAATACTAGGATGGTTTCCTTTGATTGGAATAATCTCATTGAGCCTCACCTTCCTGCTTTTGCACCCTTTCAAATAAGGTTTGAAGTTAATTCAAAAAACATTTACCGATATATTGTGGATGAAGGAGCCTCCGCAAGTATTTTATCCTCCTCATCTTGGCAAGCTTTGGGATCTCCCGAGCTTATGTCTGCTTCGCATGAGCTATTGGATTTTGACAGACGTCCTAGTGAATATTTGGGGGTTCCTCCTCAATTGCCTATCTTGTTAGGTGGGAAGACTATCCTTATCGATGTTATAGTGGTGCAAGGACCATTAGATTTCAATATGCTTCTCGGGAGTGATTATGTATATGCTATGAATGTTGTGGTGTCTACGCTCTTCTGGGTGATGAATTTCCCTCACAATGGAAGCATTGTCACTATTGACCAGCTAGAATTTGATAATCACCATCCTAATTCAATGTTAGTTCATGCTTCCCCTTTATATGTTCCTAGTGTTCGTGTAGAATCTACCTTGCCACATGCTAATTGTGTAGAATCTTATCCTCGATGTTCAAATGCTTATGAGCAAGAACCTATGCAATCATGTTTTCCTTATTGAGACATGGTCTCGACAATTGATCAGTCTTTTTATCCAATGGGGGAATGGGAGCCCTTGCTTCCCCCTCTTGGTCTAAGTGATATTGAGTCTCCTTTTGAGTCTGATATCATTGTTTGTAGATCCTCAAGCCCTCGTACTTGTGATTCTTCGCTAATAGACTCTGCCAGTCCTGGCCAAAACCTTCATCATCATATGGAATATGGTGAGTTTTCTTCTCCCTTTGGGACTGTCGACCCTCCTTGTTCACGTGATTTCTTGGATTTTGAATTGCCTTCGGATGAGGCTATCCTTGGAGCCATGACTACGATTTCTATACCATGGGAAGACTTATACCGTGGTTTGTGTTTTTTTCCCTTTTGGGAGACTATCCAGGTTGACTATCGAAGAGACTCTTGGTCAGAGCCTAGCAATGGGCTCTACCTGAACTAGTACTATGCATGAGACGTAAGGATATGCGATGTCTTGTACCATATTGTATAGTCCAGGTTTGTTTTTTTAAATCTTTGTATTCAGTAGAACCTCTTATTTTCTGAAGTTTTTCTCTATATTGGATCTATTAACTTCTGGATGAGTGTTATTGACCTTATATGCAGGATCTTGGAGAAATTTTTCTTTGAATTTTGTTCATTGTATCGATCTGTTCTGACAGGTATTGACCTCGAAACTGACATATAGGTTAGGTTTTTCCCTACTTGCAATTTTTTCATTATCCATTTCCTAGTTCTTTTCATCTTAAGATTGACTCCATGAATTGTGACACTAACCTTCCTTGCTGATCAGTGTGTCGTACTTTATGTGGTAGATCCTTCCTTCCTTGGGAATCCTAGTTAGAGCCTTGTTTTCCTTTTGGTGCCCATGCTAAAGCACTTCATAATCAAGAGATTCCTTTTAGTCCCACCATGAATGTATGTTGAAGCCTCATTCTTCCTCATCTTTTTCTGGCTTTTACCCGAGGGACTCCCTATGAGCATAGTTTATTGTCTTTCAAGCTCGCTTAAACTTTGAAAGTAATATCTAATGAGAGATTATATATTCTTTTAGATCTTGTTTAGATTACTTAAGAAAAGAATCCCCCTGGAGTCTTCTTTAATCCCTTTACAGACTCTCTAAAATTGAAAAGATTTCTGAGTGATCTTGTTTCCCTTCATGATCGCCAAACTAAAATTTGAAGGGACATCTGTCCATCGATAGTTTACCCCTTTTCAGTCCGGATGGTTAATTCACGAATAAAGGTATTCCCTATGAGTTTTGGTTCACTAGGAGAGTATTCTCAGGCTTAAGTTTAACTCTTTTTTGGGCCCGAGGGACTAAATTTTAGAAAAAGGGCCATTCTCCTTGGTTTTGGTTTATCTCTTTTTCAGGCCTTGGAGATTATTTATGAAAAAGGAAACCCCTCAGAGTCCATAGTTAAGCTCTTTTCATCCTCCCTAAATATGAAAATATTGTTGAGTGACCTTTTTCCTTTCACACTC
>WSFP011554019.1:0-11227 GCA_009831015.1 Picea engelmannii
AGATGTTGTACTAGGAATCCAATGGTTACAATCATTAGGAACAATGGCTTTTAATTTTTAAGAACTTTTCATGAAATTTTCATTGGAAGGAAAAGAAATTGAGTTAAGAGGTATCACAGGGAAACCCAGTAAGGTGATAAGCTCTGACGACATGACAAAATTATTGAAAAACGGGCATCAAGGCGTAATTGCACAACTATGCTCACTAGATGTTCAAACATCTAAGCCATCTATTCCTCAATCAACTGGCTTTCTCATTTCTTTTATTTGGCTGTGATTCAAATAGTGATCTGTGGAAAAAATGGAAAATGGTAATGGAGGATATGTGCCCAAGAAGATCAAGTTGCAAACATTTTCACAAAGTCTCTTATAGCAGTTAAGTCTTTCAAACTTCAATCTATGTTAGGAGTTCGGGAAGTTGTCTTTAAGGGTGGATAGGCTCTAATGCCTACTTCCCTATCCTATTATGTCACATTTGTAAATTCTTTAATTCTATCCCAAGTTGTTCTTAAAGGGGAATGTTAGGATATTTAGAACTTGGTCTAACATATATTTAGGTAAAAGTATGTTTCTTTAGTATGCATTAGTATGCATTTGTAGTTATGTAATATCATGGTTACTATATGTTCTAGACATAGAGTGATGAATCATATTCTCCTTGATACTAATGGTATTGATCCATGTATTAACACTTGATTGGTCCATGATATCTATTTAAAGAGCATGGAGGGTCATGTGTTGAAGATCTATTGCGAGAATCTCTTTAATGTACATATTTTTCTTTTGCATTATATATTGCCTCAAGTGGTCATGTTGGATGGGGGCATGGACTATTTCCCTCTTAGAGGGTTTAAACATATAAAACAATGGTTTTATGATATTTGATCTGGTTGTGTAAGCTATGGGTGTTTATCCTATGTGGGAATAGTCTATTTTTTCAAACATTGTATCAAAGCCCATTGTAAGACTCTCTCTCGTTGTTGATCAAGATATTGAACTTGTGTTGCAACATTTTTGGGTTCTTCTGTTTCTGTGTTTTAACATGGCTAAAACCCTCTAAGAGGGAAACAATCCATGACCCCATCCAATGTGGCCAATTGAGACAACATATTAATGCAAAATAAAAATTTGTACAAAAGAGAGTTTCTCACAATTGATATTTAGCACATGACCCTCCATGCTCTTTAAATAGAGATCATGGACCAATCAGATGTTAATCTATGGATCAACAATCATTAGTATCATAGAGAATATGAACCATCAGATCAATCTATGTGTAGAACATATTGCAACCATCATATTACATAACTACAAATTCTTACTAATGCATACTAAATGATCTAAGTGAACATCAATGACCACCCACCTATTTTACTGGCTCAAAATACAGTTTTCCATCTTGGGAGTTTTTCATGTCCCAAACTTCTGTGGACGTTTTGAGGCCCTAAACGACATTTTTTGGACATTCAGGGGGCTAGTGGTTGTCATCAACATACCCTAGCCTCAATGTAAAGTTTTATTCCTCAGATAGTTCTTTCCAATGAGAAATCGTGCACCCCAAACAAGGATTGTATGCAAAAGTAACACCCCTAGGAAGTTGACATATCAACGAACCACATTGGGGCCCATAAAACTTTTTTCATTTCATCTTCTAGGGTTAGGGTTTTGGATGTTTAGGTTTTTTCTCATTGATGCTTTATGTTAAAATGCCTTTTTGGATTCATTGTAATCATCTTCTTGTGAATATGCATATCTATCACATCTCTTCTCAGAGATAAGCTACCACCATTCTATCGAGTTCATTTTTCTCTGGATTTTTACAATTCTTGTATATTTCGTTCATTAATATAAATTGAGTATTATTGTATCTTTGTGTTCCTATCATATTTATGTGTTTCATTTCATTCCCTCATAAATAAGGAATAATGGTATTATATCTAGGTTTCTCCTTATTTGTTTCTTTGTGCATGTCCCCAATGAGGTTAGGGTATAAGGAGTTGGGATTCAAACTACTCGATCCTATGAAAAACCATCCTTGATGAACCCAATGGCCTTCCATGGCATAAGAAAAGAGAGACGAGAGAGTAGGAGATCCTATTCATCGGTTTCTTGAGGAATCCATCATGCGACAGAGGGATGAGATGATGGAGAAATTTTCCCAAATCCTTTGACAATTGCCGACAACAATAGACACATCTTCATCAAACGACCACTTTGGAAGCGACAACCCTTCAAGGCACAAGTTAACTTTTATATTCCCATGTTTGAAGGTCAGATAGATGAAAATGATTTGGAAAAGTGGTTAACTATGCTAGAAGGTTATATCTCTATCCACATTTTTTTGGATAGGGAAAATATCACCTTTGCACTCCTTAAGGTTGTGCCCCATTTCAAAAATTGGTGGGAAACTTACTGTGAGAAAAATTACACAAAGGAGTTTGGAATGTTTGAGGTCGAACACACTTGGAAACCTTTTATGGATGTCGTTAAGGAACAATATTACCTTGTTGGAAACTATGATGACCGATACATGATATGGACCACACTGCATCAGGAGAGGGACCAAACAGTGTTGGAGATCACAAATAACTTCTATACCTTGCGCACCAAGCTAGGCATCATAGAATTTAAGAGACATCTGGTTCTAAAATAATGTGGGGATCTACATAGGTATATCCAAAAAGAAATGGAGTTTATGGACATCTTGTCACTCAAAGCCACTTATTGATATGTTGTCAAAATCGAGTAGAAATTTAAGCAACAGAATAAGTGAGAGTTCACGTCTGTAAATAAACAACAACAAAAGTATGGTAAAGGTGACCCTAACTCATAAAACAACCAACCTCAAGGCAACCATCCCAAACTGTAGGAAAAGAATGGTAATGGGAAGACGATGAAGAATGATGGAAAGTGGTGTGAGTTCCACAAAATCCCCTGGAACAACATTGATGAATGTTGCTTGAAAAAGTCATTGGTGGCTGAGCTCAAAGAAAACGATCCGAACACCAACTCAGAATATTATTCAGAACACAATAAAAGGAAACAAATCATCAATGCAGAACCCACCGCTACCATCACGACCACAAAAATATGATCCGAAGAACCGGAGGAGCATGAGGAGGGGGAGCACCTCTCCCATTTATAGATGTGGGTGAACGATACCCCACTGCATTTAATTGTTGATAACATAAGCCAACATAATTTAATCTCAACATAGTTTGTCAAGCATTTGGAGTTTCCATCAACACCACACCTGCAACCATACAACATTGATTGGTTTCACCATGGACGATATCTCCACATCAACCAACAGTGTCGCATGTCCTACGACATCAATCCCTTCAAATACAAGGTATTGTGTGATGTTTCCCCACTGAAATTCTGTGTGAAATCTGTCATGTTCCGACTACTTCCATTTCATTGATCTCAGAAAAACAATGCTGCAAAGTAATCTCTCAAACCACAAAGTTTAGCCTCTTCACGATCCGATCAAAATGTGAATAGAAGGTCACTGCGACCACCACGACCTCTATAAACAAATAAAGCAGATTGACAAGATTTTATAAGAGCACGAAGATATTTTTCTTCACCTATTGGGGTGCTTCCACACTGCCAAGCCAATCAAATCTATAAAATATCCCTTCATAGCTCTATCGGCCACAACCCTTTTCAAGTGTGCACTGAGTTCCAACCATTAGCCCCCATTGATATAGATATTTATGATGCATATTCATTGACAGAGTCTTCCCACATCGGACCAAGGTAGATCATGCAACCAGATTGGTTGAATGGATCCAACCACTCCAAAAATAGGTTCATGACATCCTTCAACAAGATAATTCCAAGTACAAGCAAGACAACTTCTTCAGCAAGGTAAGCAGCTCACCAAGGTTTAGATTCAACAAAAGTTTTCTCATATCCCACGAGAACTTGAAGCAATGGGGACCATTTCTTCCTAAGGGGTGGGGGGCAGGGGGATTGATCCAGGTGGACATTGGTGGCCACCCACCTAATCCACTAGCTCAAAATACAATTTTCCATCTTGGTAGTTTTTCTACAGTTTTTCTGGTCCCAAACTTTTGGGGCCATTTTGAGGCCCTAAATGACATTTTTTGGACATTTGGGGGGCCATGGGTTTCCAAAGGATTTAATGCTCTAGTTTTGAGTCCCGGGTTTAATAATTTATTTTGTTTATTTGATGAAATGCTGGAGTACTTGAACAATTAAAATGGGTTGAAGTGCCTAGGAAATGTAATTTTTTTATCAGTGTTAATAATAAAATACATCATTGACTGTGAGGCGGAAAATGACAAGATTTATAGGGGGTTATGATTCCACGAGAGAGGGGGAGAAGTTGAGGTGATAAGACTTTACCTTTTTTTAATTATTTTTATTTTACCCACCTTGGAATTCTAGAGAGAAAGAGGGGGTTACATGAACATCTTGGGGGAATGCCACATCATGCTTTTAATATTTAAACCATATTTTTTATTGTATTGGGGGTTGGCCTTTCATTATCACTGAAATAATTTATGGGAGTTGTTCCTCTCTGACTCTCTCTTCTTTCTCATTGTTTTGTTTGCATGGTAAAGGAAAACAAATTCATAAATGTAAGCAACCATGGTTGACTAGCTGTAGGAATTATGTTGTATCCCAACCATGAATTGATGCCTATATTCCTAGATGTGTTTCCATGTTGATAAACCTTGTTCACAACCATGAATATCTAGATTTATACCATTGATATTTCTTAAGTAGAAGAACTAGAGATTTGGAAAGAGGTGGGCATCATGAGGGATTGCATGGTAGTGAAGGGGATTCATTTTCTTTCGGTGGTGTAGGTTGAAGGGAAGAGAACTGGTAAATTGGATTTTGTTGTGTGTTTGAGAAACCTACGAGAGATTGATTGTTGAATGATTTGGGAAGATGAGTGTCAGTATGAGACCCATCCTTGTAGATTCATAGCCCTATATTAGGGGTGACCTGCTATTGAGACTTGGAATAAAAGTGTCTAAGGTTGGGTGGAACGTTCTTGGTTTGCAACCGGTTGGTGATTGGTTTTATTAAAGACATGTGCTCTTTGCCATGTGCTTCTCTGCTTGTATATTTATTTACACTGTGTATTAATTATCATCTCTAATATGTGTGTTTATAATGAGCATGCTCGTTGGTTATTGTTGTGCATGACATATGGTTCATTTCTTTTATGGTGTAGCATGAACCTTGATTATTGCATGTGTTCCTTTCATGCTTCTTGGTTAATTATTTGGTGTCAAAAATTTGAAATCAGTTCAAGAAGTGTGTTCTTGAGATAGCATGGCCCAACCTATTGGTGGTTGGGTATGTTACAAAGTGGTATTAGAGTTGTAGGTTACAACACCGAGCCTTCAAATGCCTTCTATATGACATGATAGCAGTTCTAGAGTGAAATTAATGAACTACTATGGGACATCATCAGAGGGGTGAATTTTGCAGTTCAACATTGTCTTTCCAGCCATGGAAACCATGATTAAGTTAATATCCATAGGCTTGTATTTCCAATGATCCATCACATGATTGATTTGGGCATCAGGAGAAGAACTTGTGACTCCTCAAATTCAAATGCACAACCACTATCAATTTAACCTCTACGTGGAATCTTCGTCGTAGATCTGCAATCTTACTATATTATGTTATCCCAAATTTATTGGAGAGGGTTTTCATGAGCTGTTTATAATCAAAATTGACCCCTTTGTCACTTGTGCATGAATCACAGAGAGCCAGAAAACCCTATGTAGCTTTCATATGATGTAACTTTTGGCTGGGAGGACCCCGCAAGAAAATCATGTTCACCAGACTGAAAATCACTTGGGAGTCGGATAGAATCTTGTGCAAAGTGGACCAGTGGCATGGTGGACCAGAACAAAGTTGGAAGGGATCCAGATACAAGCTTATGTACCCGGTGGACTGGATTAGAATTGGTGGGGAGCTAGATAGAAGACTTGTGCAGTGGCCCAGTGGACTGGACCAGACCAGAGTCGGTTGGAAAGTGTTGTGGGGAATATTACATGGGGTGACCGATGGGTCAGTGGCCTCGTGGGCCTATGGACTGGACTAGACCGACATCAGATCTCAGGAGATTGGATGGAGGTTTGCACGAGGTAGTCGATGGGCTGGTAGCCTGTTGGACCAGACCGGACTAGAGACATATAAAGGAAAGGAGAAAGAGAAGTAGTCCCCAATGACTGGTAGAATGGTTACTGATACCATGTCAATGACACATCATCAACCACGTGAGAATATTTCCACGTAGGCAAGGTTGTCTTACAGTTTCAAAAACAAAAACCAAAGTTTGGAACCATTTTCTTATTTTGGCCATAATTGGAGTAGATTAAGTCAGATTGAGATGAAACTTATGGGTTTTTTACACAAAGAGGAGATATAAAAAAGTGTTAGAGAGGCCACTATCCATTTCTACTTGGATTTGTTAGAAATTGAAAAATAGTGGTTTTTAAAGATTTGGGTCCAGATCATTGACAAAGATCTGAATTAAGTTGAAATTATTGGAGATAGACCAAAAGTAGACATGGAAATAATCCATGAAGCAATTTAATAAATTATAAGGGAATTAGAATGGAGATGCTAAAATAGGACGAACTCCACTATTCCATGCCACATTTTGAGGATTTTTGTGATTTTCAAAGGAGGAAAAGTGATCCTAGATCACAAAAGTGGAAAATTGTATTTACTCGACATTTTATATATTCATTAATATATACAACTCTAGTTTAGTGAAGTTTTCCAGAAGTACATAGATTGAGAGATAACTAGTTTTGGTAAAAATTCGAGTCTGGAAAAAGATTATAAAAAGGACAAAGTTGCAGATTCCATATTGTTGTAAAATATTACTGGAGTGACAAATGGAGAATATGAAGGTTGTTATTGGTTCAACTTATGAGTATTATGAGTTTCCAATACACAATTTTCTTGGTTCTTTATTTATGTTCTTTTGTAGTTGACAGAAGTTGGTCTTTTAGTAAAATTACTCCAGTGGAGAAAGTGTATAAATGGGGTGAAAGTGGGTTTTTTAGAAAGTCGTAACTTTAAGGTCAGGGATCATATTGGGGAATAAAAATAGTCTTTGGAAAGTTTATTCAGAGGAGAATAACTTAGAATTATTATAATGTGGACAAATATGATATAATTCTTCATGAATTAAGCACGAAAATGACTTGTAGCATTAATTGAAAAAAAAACTATAATATGCATAATTCTAACAAAAATGGTTGCTTGCACATTTTGTAGAATTGGGATTATAAACATATCAGTTCAAGATAATAATTTAGATTTGGGACATGGAGGATGAAGAGAGAGCCTTCAGTTGTGAGAGAGAACCCAAAGGTCAAAATATTAGTGTCGGTAATGCAGAGACAAAATATAATAGACACAAGAGCAGAGTGGAGCCAGAAAAATTAATAGATACTGTGATAAGATTGAGAATAGAAGTACAAAGTTACAAAGCAGACAATGAGAAGATGATGAGAGAAAAAAGTCAAATAAATGCTCAAATGATGCAAATCCTAAATCAGTTGCAGAGGAAAGAAAAGAATGGATTAGACTTAATACAAGAGGAGGAAGGAAGACATCATGAAAGAAGAGATACCCACATAAGAGCCATGCATTTAATAAGTGCTAGTATAACTCATATACATCTCACCTCCTTACTCAACAAGGAAATTTTATGAGTCTGAAGACTCCATAAGCAATAAATAAGTGTATCATGTTACGCACTAAAGAAGAAGACATGAATTGGACAATTTGTAAGGAGAGTTGAGGAAGCTTAAGCCACCATCCTTTGATGGTGAAAGAGAAAGGGAAGATGATTTTGAATTCTGGTTGCTTGGAATTAGGAAGCTTTTTTAGTTGCAAAACTACTCATCTAACCTAGAAGCTAGAATTGCCACATACCATTTTCATGGAAACATTGCTATGTGGTAGGATCAGTTGAAGAAAGTTGATCACATTAATGAGAGTAGGATCACTTGGAAGCAGTTCAAGAGATATTTTCAGAAGGAGTATATTTTAGAGCACTTATGACAAGAAAATGTAAGAGTTCTTTGAACTCAAGTTGGGGAGGATGACCATGGGAGAATATGAAAATAAGTTTTTTGGATTTCTAAAGTATGTGGGGTTTATCAAGGATGTGAAGGTGAATATATACAGGTTTTTGAGTGGACTTCCATTGTTTTATAAAGAGAAGATTCATTATGAGGAGCCCAAAACTTTGACAAATACCATTAGGAAGGATAAATACTTGTATGAGCAAGGAAAGGGCAGAGAATCTTTGCAGAAATATTGGAAGGATAATAAGAAAGAGAAATATGATTAGAGAAGGAAGGGATTCAAACCTCCTTTCAACAGAAACAACCCTAACAAAAACCATCATGATCAGTCTGCTAAGAATGAATCCAAGAGGGACAACTCCTTTGGAAAAAGGGGAAGAACACCAATCAAATGTTGGGGATGCAAAGAAGATCACATGTACAAGGATTTCCCTCATAGAGAAGAAAACATGAATACCTTGGACAACATCCAAGATGCTACTACAATATAAAACATGGGATGAAATATGCCAAGAGTATATGCAACCTTAGAAGATCGACAAGAAGAAAAACAATGCCATATGATTGAGGTGGAAGGTAAGATCATTAATCAACATGTTTCTATTTTATTGATTTGGGAGCAATCCAAAATTAAATTGATCCTAAATTAGTGGATACATTTCATTTGGAAAAGAGTAAGCTTGAAAAATCAAGTTTGGTTCAACTAGGCACTGGAACCAAATGAAGGATCAATGAGACGGTCAGAGGCTATCCAATAAATCTAAATGGAGTAAACACAATTGTTGATATGAATATCATACCATTAGGATCTTGTGATATCCTAATTGAAATGGATTGGTAGGACAAGCATCATGTTGTCCTAGATTTTCATAATAAGACATTTACATGCCTTGATGAAGAAGGAAAATAGAGAATTGCAAAAGGAATTCAAATATACATTTCTATAAGGGATATTTCAACCTTACGATTGAAGATATATTTTAGGAAGGGTTGTCAATTGTATGCATCTCATGTGGAGAGTCCAAAAAATACCAAAGGGATAAGTCTCGAAGATTTTCCAATATTGCAAGAGTTTGAAGTTGTATTCCAAGAAATACTAGGATTACCACCAAAGAGGGAGATATATTTCTCTATTGATTTAATACCAAGAGATGCCTCAGTATCAAAGACACCTTATAGAATTAGCACACTAGAATTAAAAGAATTACAAATGTAGCTGGAAGAATTGTTGAAGAAAGAGACATATTCCCAAGTGTTTCTCCTTGGGGAGAACCAATAGTCTTTGTTGAAAAGAAGGATGGAATATTGAGATAGTGTATCGACTTTAGACAACTGAATAAAGACACTGTGAAGAAAAAATACCCTCTACCCATAATTGATGACCTCTTTGATAAACTAAGAGGATAAAATATATTTTCAAGATAGACTTGAGATCATGATACCACCAAGTAAGAATCAAGGAAGAAGACATCAATAGGACAAAATTTAGAACCCGATATGGACATTATGAATTTGTAATGGTGCCATTTGGACCAATGCACCAATTTCCTTTATGTGCTTAATGAATGGCAGATTCATAAATCATATAGATAAGTTTGTCATTATGTTCTTGGATGGCATACTTATCTATTCTAAGTCTGATGAAGAGAATGAAAATCGCTTGAGGTCGGTGTTACAAGTTCTATGGGAACATCAGTTGTATGCCAAGTTAAGCAAGTGTTCTTTTTACCAAGAACAAATCCATTATTTTGGGCACATTATTTTATAACAAGACATAGCAGTGGATCCAAAGAAGATTGAATCCATAAGAGGATGGACAACACCAAGGAATGTTTCAAAAGTTAGATATTTTATGGAATTAGTTGGATAGTACAAGAGGTTTATATAAGGGTTCTCTAAGATTTCTCATCCCATCACTTCTTTACAAAAGAATGGAATTATATTTGAATCGTAAACAAAGTGTAAAGATAACTTTAATTTTCCTCTTTTAACTTTGCAAACTAAGTTTTAAATCAATGAAGATTCAAAGTAACACAAGATATATGTTTTTAGGCATAAATCCCCCAAGGTCCCCTCACCTTTCCCCTCTTATGATATCATAAACCCTTTATGCACTCTTGTTATACTGGCCTTGGTGTCTTTTTATTAACTACAGAAATAAAATACTTATAATATTCAAGAGGGTCAATCAGGATATTATAGAATATTACACGCAATGCATGCTACAACAATTATCATGTGCAAATCAGATTTAAAGAATGAAATTTTAGAAGTTATTGTTTCAAATGGGCATTACCTACCGGTAAAAGAATAATTACATAAAGGAAATGTACAATATAAATACAAAGAGTACAAGTTGGGAGAAGATGGAATACTTATGCATAAAAATAATGTGTATGTTCCTAATTCTCAAGAATTAAGGAAGTCAACATTAAAATAAATGCATAATGTTTCGTATGTTGGACATCTCAGTTACCACAAAACAATTTTAGTAGTAAAATCCAATACTTTTGGCTAGGAATGAAAAAGGATGTGGTGTGGTTGATTGCATATCCAGGTGTATAGAATGACAAAGAGTAAAAGTTGAGCATAGACATCTAGTAGGTTTGATACAACCATTGTCAATTCCATAATGGAAATGGAAAGTGGTAACCATAGATTTTATCACTAAGTTTCTCAAGAAAGTAAGACAACATGATTCAATAATGGCAGTGGTTGATAAATTAACAAAATTTGCTCAATTTATTCCAGTTAAATTTACTCATAAGGTATCTAACATTGTAGAAATTTATATGAAGGAAATTTCCAAGTTACATGGAGTACCTAAGGCAATTGTCTCAAACAGAGACCCAAAGTTTACTTAAAACTTTTGGAAGGGATTGTTTAAGGGATTTGGCATAAATATGAATTTTAATATAGCCTATCATCCACAAACAGATGGGAAAACAAAAAGAGTCAATCATGTGATTGAATAAATGTTGAGGATGTATGTAATGGATAATCCATCTAGTTGGGAGAACTACTTGCATTTAGTTGAATTTTCCTATAACAATGGATATCAAGATTCATTAAAAATGAGTCCTTTTGAAGCTTTATATGGCATAAAATGCAATACTCCAGTGACT
>ML905771.1:5276-16903 GCA_009831015.1 Picea engelmannii
CTCATACTATCACTTTATCTGATCATCCCAAAGGTATACAACGTCCCTTCTCATTACTATACATTTAATCTGTTTTGCATAATATTTTACATCACTCTCATACTTGACCATTGATTAGAAATGCATAAGTGTTCAAAACTGCAAATTAACATTTGAGGCCTATTGCTGAAACACAGAACTGTCCAAGGTCGTTGTTGCTGAAACACAGAACTGATGCTGAAACACGGAGCTGCTATACAGTCTGAGGTTGCAGATGCTGAAACACAGAGATGCTATATAGTCCAAGGTCGCAGATGCTGAAACACGAAGCTATTACACAGTCCAGAGTTGTAGATGCTGAAACACAGAGGAAACCACCAGGACCGACGATGCTGAAACACAAAGGAAGTCATTACAGTCAGCTGCCAACAAAGCTCTAACCATCGCTCCTACACAAGAATGGCGACACATTCAGAGCGCAATTCACATGGCTGAAACAACCCGTGAATTGCGATGCTGAAACATCATTAGCAGCAACGAGAAGAAGTTGTTACACCAGCCGTAACAACAATACCTCATTCATCTCCTGTAATAGCATTTGGTTGCGTGAGACTAGGACATCCTATGCTGGTTTAGAAAGTACATCCAACTAAAGATAGGACTCAGATACACATTGTAAATTATTGTATCGAAGGGATTCCCTCTTTAAATAAGAGGAAATCATCATTCGAGAGAGGTAAGTTTTTATGTACTGAAGAAGCTCCAGAGAAGAGGGACGTATTCCATTTTTCAGATTGTAATATGATGTTTTGACAGATGAATAAAAGACTGCTTTGAGTATCTGTCTCTAGCTTCCTCGTTTTAGGGGAATCTTGTGAGAAGGGAGGGCCCACCTTCTTCACAAGATTCACCCATTAGTTTAGAAGTGTGTTAGAACAATCTCTATTTATGCTTCGATTAACTTTGTTGAAACACTGCTTTTAATGAATTCTGCTTTGCTGAAACACTATTGACTCTGTCTTAGTTTATTGAATGAAATTCGTGATTCTTTTTATTAGAAATCTTGTGTGATGATTTTATGAGGCTAGCCAGAGATTGGATTAAGGGTTCCTGCTCAGACAGGAAGGAATCAGAACATCCTGTCCTCTGTAGATTTCATTTAATTCTGCAAGTGTGCTAGCCAGAGATTGGATTAAGGGTTCCTGCTCAGACAGGAAGGAATCAGAACATCTTGTCCTCTGTAGATTTCATTTAATTCTGCAAGTGTGCTAGCCAGAGATTGGGTTAAGGATTCCTGCTCAGAAAGGAAGGGATCAGAACATCCTGTCCTCTGTAGATTTCATTTAATTCTGCAAGTGTACTAGCCAGAGATTGGGTTAAGGGTTCCTGCTCAGAAAGGAAGGAACCAGAACATCCTGATCTCTGTAGATTTCCATTATTCCTGCAAGTGTGCTAGCCAGAGACTGGGTTAAGGGTCCCTGCTCAGAAAGGAAGGGATCAGACTATCCTGTTCTCTTTAAACCTCAATTTCACAAGTGTGCTAAACAGAAATAGGGCTTAAGGCTCCTACTTAGAAAGGAAGGAACTAGATGGCCTTGTTCTCTATTAGATAGAGTTAATTGTCTTCTGCATTACTATTTTCATGAAAGACTGTTAGTACTGAAGTCTCTGTTTGAGAGTAAGGGTCATGTTCTCTGATTGCAGAATAGTTGTTCTTTCCCATTGCAATTGTTATTCTAATGTAATCCAGGATTCTTAGATTAATCTTTAAGATCTGGAATAGGGAAGTTGCTTTCCTGTGATTTAATTCAGAACTTCAATTTATTCAAGCAGTGTGATTAGTATAAGTTTCTTTACTAAAACACTAAGTTGCTTTTGGAATTGAGCATATATAGTGCGTGGTTATCTTTGGAATAAAAAGACTTCCCTGGGTTGATAATTTATGTATCACTTGATTGTTTGAATCAATTAAGCAATTATAGTGACCAACAGTTGTCAAACCTAACACACCCACACACACACATGCAAAGCATATAACACATACCCAACACTCCCAAGTAGACATAATCTTAGGAGGAAGGCCAAATAAATCATCTACAGCCTTTCCTTCCAAGAAATTGATGAATAAGCACATGCAAGTATCGTTTTCATTGGCTCCTATGTTGTGACAAGCATTATAAAATGCCACCGGGTTTTTGTTTGTAGTGACAATGTTATTTCCCCAAAACCTAGGGAGATGTTCTTTGAATTTGGGAAGTGGAGGAGTAGAAGATGTTATATTAAGAAGAGAGTACACATGCCATGGTGTGGTTGCGGCATCTTCTTCAAATTGAAAAAGCCCATACTTTTTAATGACTTTGGTGGGATTTTTGGTAGATTCGACGGGGATATGGTGGCTATATGAGATACCAATCACTGACAAAGCTGAATACTGATAAGAGGAATCACTTCTAGTGCCACTAGAGCCACCACTAGATGACATCTTGTGGATGATACTTGAGGGAGAGAAATAAGAACATGATGAATCAGAAAAATTTCTCCTTAGAGAAATTTTTTGGGTTGATAACACAATGTTCCTTCTTCCTATTTCAGCAATAGGATTAATTTCAGGTGATAAGCCTCTTCTTCTTCCAGAAACATGAGATTCTAAGGACATGAAAGAAAGGCCAAAATTGAAGGAACAAGAAGGTTATTGCTGATTTCTAGGTTGTCTACGTCTAGCTTGCCAACGTTCTTGGGCACTAATATCCCGTCCAATTGTTTCCCATGAATGATTAAGCTAAACACGAGTATTGGCAGTGTCTAAAATGGTGTTAAATAGATTCAAAGAAATTTTTGTTTCATATTAAGACCGGGTTCAATATTGGGCTACCTTGCAATAGGTATAGTCAGTAAGAAATAAAATAGTGAAAGATTCAATAACATAAAAATAGATGTATTCGATGCTAACCAAGAATAAAAATTAACAAGAGAGATATTGAAGATCTCCCTAGTATGGTCGCCAAATACATGTTGAGGAAAAGATATAAAATGATCTTACTCAAGAATTTTCATATCTTACTTGGCTAAAGAAATATAGACAGGAATATCACCCTATGTTTATAGCCATAAAAAATGTTATCCTAATTCACAAGTATTGTTTACAGTGCTTAGGATGATTTTTTATAAATAAAATCTTGCTGAAAAATTCATTATTTATGTGTTTTTATAAACATAAGAGATGTTGAAGTAAATATAGAGACAAACGTAAAGACACCAAGTCGATAATAAAAACAGTTGAGACATAAATCAATCCTTTATTCCATTCCAATTCATCAAAGAATCGTTCTCTTTACAAAATTTTATGAGGAAGTTTTGGACCAAAGTCAAACTTAGACATCCCCGATGAATCATAGAAAAGGACTTCTGATAGAAAAAAAAAAATGAACTTTAAAATATGGATCATATTTCCACAGATTGCTACCCACTCGACTTTGTACAATAGCCTTTGTCAGTCATGAAATCTAATTCACAAACAAACAAGTCTACATAGACTCTCAAAGATAGATCAATAGCTCTAAAAAACAAGTGTCTGAATGATGTAATTCAACCCTGAATCTTGTTGTCTACAATACGATCCTGATATCATAAAAAATAATTAGGCTTCTAATGAATGAAGGAATGAATGAAAAATGAATTATCTCAACAAAAACTGCTTCATTAGTTAAGTTAACTAAACTCAACCAACTTTTTAGTTAGTATGAAAAGTAATAAATCATAATAAGGGTTTTTAAATAAATAATAACTAGTAGGTGGGACCCCTTGTGAATCCCTTTAGCTTCTAACAATCATAACACAACTAGTTAATTAACAAAACATCCCTCCTTATGACTCCTATCATCACATTCATATTTGACAATTTATATCAATGATTTTTGAAATTATTTCCAAAATATATTACCCATATATCTAAAAATAATGTGTTGTCCAAAATTTCAGAAGTCAATTGTTATCATCAATTTATAAATAAAAAACTTAAAATCCATATTTTCCATTCTGAGATGCAATCTTTCCCTTGTTTCTACTGTCACCTTTTGATCTCTCTGAATTTTCCTTAGGCTATGCTGAGCCTTTAGGCCTAATATCACTGATCACATGAGAGAAATAATCCCTCAAATGCATGTGAGAGGACACAGATTTATCGAAGCCATTGGAGGGCGAGGAAGGGGAAACCATGGCTTTTCCTTTGTCAGGGGCATGGTGGGCCTCAATTTTCAACCTTTTGCTCACTTGGGAAGACTAAAATGGTGAGTGGAGATGGGTATCTTGGACAATTTTATTGATAGGCGAAGGAGCATGTAAAGAAAAATTAGGCCATCCACAATGTTGGGAGACTTTCGGGTGGACAATATCTTTCCATTCATCATTTTTGGGAATTTTAGGCTATAGTGAGACATTAGGAGGCATAGGGATACCAGGGACCTATGGGGCTTGGAAGGGAGGAATTTCAGGCCTAGGTTGGACAACTCCTTTCCCAATCCAATTAAAAAAACCAGCTTCAAATAACTGGCCTAACTCTTATGAGTCTGCATCAAAGTGTATGGAGAACCTTGGCCTTCTAGGGCCCTTGTTCCAATTACCTCTCACTCGATTACCTCTTCCATGGCTACCTCTAATGAAAAAGAGCATTCCTATACATATAATTGATAAGAAAATAATTTCTTTAACAACCATACATGACAACCTATTGACGGGTGTAAATGACACACTGTCAACTAGAAGGTTAGATCCGGACCAGGGTTGTCTAATTAACCCAAGCCCTTTCGTATGATCTGAACCAACGAATTTAATGGCTCTGTTAGCCAACTAAAGTCCTAAAAACAAATGATATATTACTTACTACTGTTTATTAAAAAGAAACGTGAATATACAAATAATTATAAACAATCTATATACAATTTACAAGGTTTACTTGAAATCTTGCGAAAATAAGTGTTCATAATAATGTTTCAAAATAAGATAAAGTAAGAACATAAATATTTTTGTCTTCTTTTCGAATGTTTAAATATTTAAAACTAATTAATACTAATAAAATACAATTGAAATAATGATACATAAACAGTCAAAGCTAATTTATGCTATCATCGTTTCATTAATAAATAATTTAACTAAATAATACACAGACTAACCTGTAGTTGATCAGCAAAATTGGTATTATCTTTCTGTGTTGTCTAAGATCCTTCGTGTCCTTCTTGTGAGGGAAACATTTGACATAACAATACTAGTACTTCCAGAATAAATTCAAAGAAGTGTTTGATGTGTTGGAGTGAGAATATAGCAGCAGAATGATGACTGATTAAAAATCCTGTGATCTTATGATAATCAATAACTAAGAATGAGAGAAAACTCAATTCTGAGTATTGATTTTATCCATCATTTAACATTCAGAATAAATTCAATAATAATCAAATGACAAATTGATCACACATATAGAATGGAATAACAAATTATGGACAACATCTAAATACTTAACAATATGAAACACCATATGATGACAAGGCTAAAGCTTCATCAAACATAATAATATCTCATAAGACTGAGCCAATAAAAGAACATAATGGAATAAGCATCACACACATCTAAAGCCAATGGTGAATAGCTTTCCCATATCATTTCCCAAAATCACATCTCCATACTGCGGTCCAAAAGGAAGTTTTGGGATAATAAACTCTTAAAGATTGAAAAAATTAATACATAAATGATATAAATTAACCATGTATTGATAAAATAGACTAAAACTAATTTAAATGAATGCATAATCAATTACTCAAAGAATATGAAGATATTATAATGAAAAAAAAAACATTTTACTCATAGAACAAAAGCCATTAAGCAACTTGGAATTCCATATTCTTCTTTGAAAATACTTGTCCATTCTCCCAAAGAATCCAATCATCTGTTACTCCATTTGAAAACAAAAAACTTTAAAAAAGATATAATATACAAAAATAAAGGATGAAAGTCCTCCTCTGAATTTCTTCCATCTCTTGGCTCTAAACTTTCTCATATATTTATACAATGAATGAACAGTCTGGGCATCACTAATAATTTCCGCCAACTGAAATTTGCCTCGTAAAGAGACACAAATATATCTCAAATCGTGCATTTGTTTGGGAAAATTCCCACGTGTAATCTAAATGGGTCCATTCTGGAGATGTATTTTCAACCGTTCCATCAGATTCCTCACGGTTTGGCTGCAATCAGTTCCACAAAATTGTATGTTTGTTCTTGATGCATCATAAATTTATTTGCAGCAATCCAATATTATTTTTGGATCGATCATCTTGAATGTATTTAGATAATAAAATCAATCCATGATCATATCTGTACCAAATAACTGATAATAAAAACCTGTGAAACAAAAGAACCCTAAATTAATAACCTAAAAATTGTGAATAAAACAAAATCTAGAACAATAAAATTAAAATGAATTTAAACTAACTATAAGTTCTAAACAAACATTATATTTTATGTTAAAATATGATCTTAAAATTATAGAAGCTTCAAGTTGATGGAGAGGAGAAAAATATTAATTTTGGGTTTCCACAAAATCAAACAAATGATAGATAATTCTTTTATTATTATTATTTTTATTTTGAAATGAGATGCAAAATGAAAAACAAATTTAAATAATTAATCCCACCGAATGATTTTTTGAAAATGAGAAACCAACCAAGAGATTATTTGATGAAGTATTGAACCCATTATTCAAAATAGTCAAACTTGCTAATGAGCAAAAGAATGAACAAATAATCATAATTTAAACGAAAGTAAATAGTTGATAAAAATTAACATTTTTGTTTAAATTGAGATTTTTATGCTCGTTTCTAAATTTTGACATATACTCTTGTAATGAATGTCTCATACTATATTGAATGTCTTAAGTTTGTCTCAAAGCAAGCCAAGGTATGGAATTATTTGAAAAGGTTGATTCTATAGCTCGTTATAATTATCAAGATTCTAATGGGGGCCCTTTAAATTTTGTAAACATTTAGGAGGAGTTGTTGGGGCCCAAAAATGGAGACTTACTAGGTGAAGCAGTTATCTCTGATCTGGTAAGATTTCATCTCAGGAAGAAAATAATAAGACTTGAAAAAGGATTTAAGCTCCCTGAAATAATTTCACTCTGAGACAATATAGTATTAGGATAAGCTCAATGCTATAACTAAACAATATAATTTGCTTTGCAGGGGATTATAGCCTGAAATAATGTCTTAGTCAAAGAGTCACGATGTTTATAAAAAAACATCAATACCGTTGAAATAACCACTGCTGCCAGCAAGCGTCCATAGCCTCAACAAGGATGTCATTTAACCCACTCAAATGCTTTAATCCCATCCAATAATTGTATCAATATGATGTATACTTCCATAAAAGTTAATTTAAAATCATACACCTACTACCTCTCGACCCGACATTACTTCGTTGCCAGGAGGCCTATTTAGTACCCTGATGAAGTTGTCTTGGTATCATGTGTGCATTGACCCACTACCAGCAAGCATGTTTAATACCTCGATGGGTTTACACACACTTCCCACACTTAAGTGCTTCCAACCCTCTTATACCACTTTTAAATAATAATACAATTATAGATTTATTGATGAAAAAGAGAGTGGGGTGACACTGGAGGTTAATTGCAATATAGGTGAATAGTTTATTTATTTTATTTCAAAACTGGAAGTTTTTTTTATCATGGTTTAGAGATTTTAAATTTCATTTAAGAAATCATCTAGAGAATGGGGAATAAATTCAAAGTGATTCCTTAAGAATATGGACGACATAAAAATTTTAAAGATCATCATAATTCTCAAATATTTAAACCACATCTCTGGTGTAATACTCTGGCAAAGACAATTCGAGGAAAAAACAAAAGTGACAATTGACTTAAAAATCAATTGTCTGAGTTATATCTTAATATCAAGATATTTTTGAAATATTTCAAATTGCTTGAAAAACACAAGTCTTTAAATGAATGCTTCCTTCCGATGATTTCTCTTGGCTCAACAATATAATGGTTCAAAATGACAGACAAGAAGAAAATTTAGTCAAAGAAATCAAAGAAAGCAAAAAAAACACACAACAAACCAAATCAGATTTTATTAATGGAATTGAAAATCGGAAGTGCATAAAAAAAAAAAATCAAAATAGAAAAAGAACACTTTCAAAAACAATTTTGGTTAAAGATAAACCCAAGCTTTGGGATCTACTAGCTTCTCACTATAAAATAAATGAAGAACTAAATCATATAAAATATCATGTGCGAACAAGTTCTTTTCTTAAGATAGTGATGCATGAGATGATACTTTGACCAAGAATTATTATTAAAAATAAAAGAGACTAAAAGAAAATAGAAAACTCCTTATTAAGATGAGTTCATTCCTACTCGTGGCACCTTGGGTCAGGGTCGAATTCAGGTGAATTGATAGTTCAAATTTACTTATCTCTTTACTTTCCATTTTAAAATTTCCATTATGATAATGTTTTTTTGAAAAGAAATATTCAATGAAAAAGCAAAGAGAAAAGGATTAAAGTGGACTTCCATGACAACATTGATATTATGGTTCTCTTGGTGTACCCACTTGTGTTCATAACTTCTTTATTTAAAAAAGAAACACTGAGAAAGAAATATAAAGGAAACCTACTCCTAAGCCTACTCTAACTACTAAATGGATCAAAACGCTAACTAAAATTATATTTCTAGTGCAACCACAAGAGCATCTTCAATCCTGCAAGGCATAGAAAGTCGAAAATCAGAATAAAAGAATGTAGTATTTGCAGATACAAAAGAAATATGTCATGCTTACCTCCTATATGTTCTTTTAAAAAAAAAACAAGCACGACCTTACCATTCTTTTGAAACTTCTTGATGTATGAATCCTCCAACCATTCTGCAATCTTGTCATGATATGGGTCATAATGGCATGGAAGAGTGTAAGTAAGTTTGAAAAACTTGTCAATATTATGGGGACCTGACATAACCATCAGCCAAGGCCGAAGTGCCTCATTCTCCTGAAAATTCTCCAAGTGTTAATCAATTTCTTCACATGGAGGATCTAGAAAAATCATGTCATGCTTGCTTCCTAGATATTTATGTAGAAACAAAGCAAGCAAAACTTTATCTTTATTATGAATATTTTTTAGATACGAATGTTCAAGCCATTCTAAGATCCTATCATAAAAATTAGGATGCAAACTATGACTTTGATGAAATGGATATATCAATGGGGAACACATCATAAGAGGATTCATGACATCAATTAGGTTATTGGTTTGAACACTTCCTTTGATGAGATTGATCRTTTCAAAATGTGAAGCATAAACATTAAAATTCAAACTAATCAAAGAACTAATATGCAATGTAGAATATTTGATCTCCATAAGAATGAGTGCATTGTCTTTTTCAACAATAAATTGTGTAAAATAATCTYGCAACATGTCATTTTTCCATGCAAGTGGTGAAAGTGAAAGAGCATCAAATCCGACTTCATAAATGTTATGTTTGGAATTAATTTCACCAAATTTTGTCATATCAAAAAGATTTGATTATGATGGAAAAGAGAAAGATATTGTGGGTAAAGTATCAAGTCCACCAGAATCTAAGAAGAGATCGGGATATAAAGAGTAAAAGGAATAAAAAATGAGCACATGAAAAGAATCTCTTGAGCTATGATATTTATCAATGGTATTCTCAAGACATTCTTGTAAGGTAGCTAGAGAGGTAGTGGTGGGGGGGGTGGGGGGGGGGGCAGAGGGCCCATAGTGATAATAGTGGAGGTCATTCAATGTAATGTGGACTAGGTCCACTATATTAATAAATAAGGCCCACTATGGTAGTTAGATATAATAAATGGGTAATTAGATATAATAAATGTAAGAGGACTTCTTAGAATGTTCTACTTCTAGAAGATTCTTCCTCTAGAATGTTCTTAGGTGATGGTAGTACTATATAAATGGATTCAAGCAATGTAATGAGACATGAAGAGAAATATTGTATTTGGAGCGGTATCTCAATAGGAGGATGCCCCCTCGAAGAGGCAAGTGAATAGGAGAGGATCCCTTCCATAATATGATCCATTGTATGGTGTTGCCCTACCTCAAGGGTTTGATGGTAATAAAGGAGATTTTGCATGTTGTTCTTGTATATCTATTGTGGTGATTTTGTATTCAGTATTGAGTTCTTAACAAGTGTTATCAGAGCACTTTCCTTGACAAACATTGTGGTCAAATATTTTTTATTTTTGCAGATTTTTTTTCGAAGAAGAAAAAAAGAGGGCCGCGGCCTTCCAGAAATTTTTGGTATATTTATGTGAAAAATTTGTAGAATCAAGTTCTAGATATGAGTTCCTCTCATAAAAACACTCAAGTTGAAAAAACAAATCGTCTGAAACGGAGTCCGGAAGGTCAAGATATTGAAGTTTTAAAATCTGCAATTTTTCAGGGTTTTTTCCGCAGACGACGGCGTGATTTATTTTTATTTCTGTAGTAGTTGGAGGCCAAATTTTCTCAAACAAATTACATATCTGATTTCCTCTCACAATTTTACCCAATTTCAAAAAAAAAAAATCAACCCAAACGGAGTCTGGGAAGTGAAGTTATGAGCATTTTAAATTCAATAGTTTTTTAGGGTTTTTTTTTCAGAAAAAAACGTGATTTTCTGTTGTAACTTATTGTTCTATTTTTTTGGGTTTTTTCATGATGGATGCAGGACCAAAGGGTTCATAGGGTGCTCAGATGGCTATTTCTTCTCAAAACCTCAAAGAAATTTTTGAAGCATTCAAATATCAATTGTATGACACATTGTGTAACACATTGCATGAAAAATTTCATGACCTTGCAGATGGCCTTAATAATAGTCTTCGTAGTTCATTGGATAGCATGCAGGAGAGATTTGTTATGGAAGACATCATCAGGGATGAATATAATCAAGAAATATATGCTTGGTATGATTTTGAGGACAATTGTGATTATTGGTATATGGATAGTTGTCATTTCTGGGATGACAACCACTTTCATATTTTATTTGATGACTCTACTCCACCTTCTGTAGAGAGGGGCCCAGAGAGACCATAGTGATAATAGTGGAGGTCATTCAATGTAAGATGGACTAGATCCACTATATTATTAAATAAGTCCTACTATGGTAGTTAGATATAATAAATGGGTAATTAGATATAATAAATGTAAGAGGACTTCTTAGAAGGTTCTACTTCTAGAAGATTCCTCCTTTAGAATGTTCTTAGGTGATGGTAGCACTATATAAAGGGATTCAAGCAATGTAATGAGACATGAAGATAAATATTGTATTTGGAGCAGTAGCTCAATAGGAGGATGCCCCCTTGAAGAGGCAAGTGAACATGAGAGGATCCCTTCCATAATAGGATCCATTGTATGGTGTTGCCCTACCTCAAGGGTTTGATGGTAATAAAGGATATTTTGCATGTTGTTCTTGTATATCTATTGTGGTGATTTTGTATTCAGTATTGGGTTCTTAACAATTCCTCTTTACTTTCCTTAAAAATTTCACTTTGTTTTGGTGATAAATTCTTCAACATAATATGATCATCTAAATTTGCCTCTTGTATGATAGATAATTCAAAACTTTCATGACA
>WSFP011554035.1:0-11227 GCA_009831015.1 Picea engelmannii
GTGGCTCGAGGAGTTCCAATTGCCCTCAGAGGTCTCCAATCAACATCTTCTCGAGCTACTCTTTGTAATCAACATTCTAAATTTAATCCACATCATCTCATCTGCATCACCCACATGCAGTTATCATGAGAAAACATAAAAGAATTCATTTAGGAACTCTAACTTAGTTCAAAAAGGAATTCAACTTTTTCCCCAAAATAGGAAATTCCATTTCATAATTCTTCTTGGCTGTTGTCATATTATGAATGCAACCATCCTTGTGGTTTTCCACAGGCACCAAATTGCATACCATTTTTCCTATAATGCTTTATCTTGCATACAACCAACAAATTGTCAGTATTTTTTGTACATCATAATTCAACATGTACAACACCTTATGCAATGATCTTAGAATTGCCTGCACCTAGCAATTCAATCACAATTACCAATCAATTTAACCAAATAAAATGACTCATCATTATATGCATATGCATGTTCATAATTAATAACAATAATTTTATTATTTCAATTTTTTGAACATAAAATTTTCGGTAGTCTCTATTCCTGTGACTACCTGGCTTGCAACTTTCCTGTTGCAATGTTTAACAGTTCCTGAAATTTTCTCAACTTCATGAGTTAACAACATTTCAACCATTAGTATAATTATTTCCATGCCAAAAACATATATACATGCACTCACAAAATGCATTCAACAAAGTACATTTAAGTATACAATTCCATCATGTATGAGTGCAATTCTGCCCCTTACTAGACATGAGTACAACTCTCAATGCCTATTTATTCAGTGCACCCTTGTATTGATTTACATAATGCTCTTTATCTCAGTCATGTATCTCACCATCCATAAGTTGGAATTATGTCCAATGTGTTGACACATTCTCCACACACTTCCTATTGTCTTCCCAATTAATTGGATGTCTTCCTTTTCGACCCAAACACTACACCAAGAATATAATTATGTGGTGTTCATTAGTGTTAGAAAAAAGGTTGCAGCCCAAGTTTTATTTAAAGGTAGGAAGCTTTTAGTACCTGTGTGGTTCATAACCTTTCCATATCCATACCTTGCCATATCCAACCAGGTCCTGGTCTCATACATGACTAGCTTACTGACATTCATTCCTATAACCAATTCTTATCTTTTAATTCTTTGGTTATTACCCCATAACCAAATTAACTTGACATTCTCATATGTCAGTGTGTGCATTCAAAGATAAGAAGCTTTGAATTAATACAAGCCTCCAGCCTTTACCACATCTAGTGGTATGCATTCAATAATATAATCATGTGATTTTATAAAATAACTCTGGCTGAAGAAATTCTTACCTAAATTTCCTTTCAACAATTATGCAAAAAGAGTAATAAAAACTCATACCTGCATGACTGCCATTAATAAATTTTATACTACCTAAAAGTATGATGATAGTAGAAGCTTTCATGCTTCTTTTATCAAACTTATAACCAACACTTCAGCTTTTTGTTGCTTCCCTCTTTATGTAGCAACATCACCAACAACACTTGCAAACATGCAAGCATTCTTTCCTCTGGCTGACCCAACAAGCCATAACATACTTGCTTCCACAAAAATTACAACAACTTCTTTCTCCCTATAAAACTTTTTCTTATTGATCCCAGAAGTATTCAATTCTTCCCGGATTCTTGAATCCTGTGCTCTCATTGTAGTCACTGTACACGATTATTTTTGTCCTGAGCACTTTCTGGCCAAATCACTCTTGGTTGCTTTTGTATTATAGTCCCAAACTAAGCTGATATTAAACTTCAACTTCCGTTAATTGTCCAACTAACCCAATCTCGTACTTGGATGAATCAAATTCCACACCAAGCTGTTTTATAGACTCTGGATTCTTCAACATCTAGTTACTCTTCAGGATTGAACTTCTTTTACCTTACCATCATAGATTCAAGTGATACCTCCAACCTCTTGGGTCGTCACTCATGGCTCTATGGGTATTCATTGTTATATAATGAGTATGTATCATGAATTAACCTGGTTATGATCCCATAACCAATCATAGCATAAAATGCAACTGACGTTTTATCTAAGTGCATTCTAGCATCAACAACACTTACACACTCTAGGCCTTCAACCATTACATATCAATTTAAATATTGAAAATTAACTGAGGGAATCCTTACCTCGATCCCCTTCAACATGTATGCATAAACATAAACTAAATGCATACCTTCTTGGTTGTTACCAGCCTACTTCTTGTTGTCTGACCAACTGATATTTGTAGAAGCTCACAAACTTCCCCCTTCATCATGTTGATCACCATTCCTGCCATCCTCATGGGTCTTCACCTCGATGGAAATTATACGCAACAACAACATCCACATAATACATAATCCATTATTTAGTCATACTCAAACGTTATTTCATAATAACAAACTATTCTAAGTTCACCAACATGTTATATGCATATCCAAGTAGGTACATATGCAAATTACACATCCATATTGATGCAAACCTCCCCTGCTCTCCTTAGGGATGCACGATCTCTAGTTCTAGGATATTTATTCCTTCTGAGTCAGATCGACCCTTCGGGATGCTTATTGAACCCAAACAAATTATACACAGGCCCCCTTTTTCCTTTAGGCGCAGGTCCTAACAAACCCGCGGGCTATTCCTGCGTGCTTCCAAAACTCCAAGTTTCAAGCGCTAGCCCCTTTTTCATTATCCCTTTCCTTCTTAAGACCATGGGCTATGGCCTCATGGAAATATGTGATTGTGGGAATGGGAAAGAGTGGTTTTAGGCCAACCCGCTTTTCACCCCGCAATTCATCTCCAGCTGCCACGTATGCCTTCGGCGATACCGTGGTATAAATTGTGGCCCACTCTTAGATTTTTAACATCCGAGGAAGTTCTGGCCCCACAATCCAGCTCGTTCTTCGATATCTCGCTTTCGGCGATGATCCGTGATCAACGACTGCTATCTATCCTCCTTTCCTGTCTTTCAGGTGCCTTCCCAGACCTCCATGATTTGTCGACACGTAGCTCCCTTCCAAACCAACGGCTACGATTGATTTCGACTTTTCGGTCTTCGAGAGTTTCAACTCTCAACTCTCGCTCCCTCCTCAATAGCTATCTTCCGAAGTGGAAGATCTATTGACACCTGTCACTACAGATGTGCGGCTACGATTTCCTCCGTGAATCCGGCCTTCCGAAGTTTCAGTTCTCAACCTCTCGTTTCTTCCAGAGAGATTTCTCCGAAATGGCAATCGTCTGCCACACATCCTTCTAAATCGACGACTTTTCTCCTGCTTCAAGACTTTAATCTTTTCAACCAGATCAATGGTCCTTCGACTCCCTTCTTGATCAACGATCGAGATCTCTTTCGGAACTTCAGTGCTTTCACCCTCTGCTTTCCTCCAGAGTTCCAGATCTGGTGCCGCGCGTCCACTTTCAGATCAACGACTGTCCAACAAAGTGAGTCTCTGTATTCCACGTGTCTCCTCGCAAATCAACGATCCACGGTCCTTCCTTCGGATTAACAAACCTTAGAAGTTTTGGGCTTCGGCGCTTCAGAACATTTCGAAACACAACTTCACAAAAACCCCAGAGTATGATTCTCCGAAGTTAGCGATCTGGTGACACTTGTCCAACCCATATCAATGGCTCCCAGCTGCTTCGGCTATTTGAGGCTTCAACGATTTCAAACTTTCTTCCTTCGCGTTCTCCGGGAGTGTTTTCACCCAGAGTTCACGATCTCTTGACATGTACCCTCCTGCGCGATCAATGATCATAAGTGGCTTCAACACTTTGAGCTTGGACAATTTCGTATCTTCTCCAACCACAAATTTCCGAAGTGGTTCACTCTGGAGTTATGGATCTTTCACCACCTGTCAGCCTTGACGATGGACGGTCCCAAATCACTTCGGGACTTCGGGAATTTGACAAGTCCACTCTCCTGTGCACACAAGGGTTAAGTCTCATGCGCTTACCTCCAGATCCAACGGTTGTTGGTCCTTCGTGGTCAGACCCAACGGATAGGATTTGTTCCTCTCCTCTGCGCTTCCTTTGTTCTGTTGGACACTGATCTAATTGTCCAGGCTCTTCCTTAGATGTGACCTTGGGCGGTGACCTCACGCAAACACGCGATTGCGGGCACGCTCAAAGGTGATTTGAGACCAAACTACTTTTCATCCCGCAATTCACCTTGAGCCTACACACGTCCTTTCTCCAAAACCGTGGTTTGGATTGCGGCCCACCCTTGACTTCGTAAAGATCGAGCACCTTCTATCCCCACAATGCGAGGTGACCGTCGATCTCACGATCTTGACAATGCTTCTAAACGGATGACCGAGATCTACCTCCAACAGTTTAGATCTGTTCTGACTTAGAAGATTTTCTAAGTATTCAAAGGCTTCGACCTTTGCTCCTCCTTCGAGTCCGTCTATTGGGTTGCTTCTTCGCTTACGTAAGCGTTATCTCTTCTGAGCTTTAGGAATTAAAATGAGTCCGTCTCCCATGCACTCCTTGTGTTATCTCTTCTAAGCTTTTCGAGTTACTCAGTATTCGAAGGGTCTCGACCCTTCTATTTCCTTTCAAAGGAAAACTTCGTGCCCTCCTGACAACCTTTTTCTCAAAGCACACCTGGTTGAGTGTTTTCTACAAAGTGTTCAACAGCTCTGTGAGTATCTTTCTCTGATACTCTTCTCCCTGAAATCGACAAAGAGTTCTCTCTGTGCACACTTGCACTCACTCGATGCCCGCCTGACAGAGCCCTACAGAGTTCTCAGTGACTCTATCTCTCTCTGAACTCAACACAGAGTTCTTCCTGTGCACTCCTTGCACTCGCAACTCACATGAGAGAAACAATTGAAACTTATTTGTTACCTCACCAGTTCACACATTACTCTACGGTCCAACACCACTTCTGTCGTGGTTTTACAATACCGCTACTCCTCCTAAGCTTCTTAACACGACCAAGGTAACCTCTTGGCACTTAGGAATGCTCTGAGGTTCGAAATTGGTTCCTCTTAACACAATTTCCACCTGAAACTTCAGGTCCAATGACCACTTATCTAGCCCATCCAAGTTCAACGTTAAAACCTTGGCTCTGAACTCGAATTTTGTCTACTTCGATAACAATTCTTTCTGAAACTTTTGCTTAAACTTCCACTAACATGGCCCATCCAGGCTTAATGTTGTAACTATGCTCTGATACCATTTTGTAACATCCTCGACCCTTCAAAGACTGGGTAATGCTACCAACACAACCTTAACTCAGCCTTTAAAGCTTTGATACCATATTGTAACGTCCCTGACCATCAACCCCACTACCGGGCAATGCTACTATGTGGAACCTACACTTATATATAATATGCATTAAATCAAATTAACACATTTAACATGGAGTTATTGCTTCCATTCAGAGTTAAATAGAATTAACAACAATTCAAACTTGCAACAAAATACATGATAACATTTCCAAAACATAGACATGCATCACATATAAATTAAGTACATAATTAATACTTATATTTTAAACTAGCGTAACACCACCAACTACGTGCAGACCTTCCACGAACCTCCCAGCCTTAGACCACACTCCTCATCACTTTCAGTAGTAGGTCACCCTCGAGTTGGGACTAAGATCCACTGGGCAAGGGAATCCTAGGCTAGGCAAGGTCAACAAGAAGACACACAGTTTATGAGGATGGATTCTCTCCCAGGAGCCACTTATGCCCACTGCTTACAGACTCTCATTCCCCACATGATTGTCCCACCCTAGGACTATACACCTTCACTGTCACCCGGACAATCCTTCGACTGCTAAACCTCCCTTGCCTTGGGCTTCAACAACAGGCCAGACCAAAATTCTTTGAGCTCTGTGACAGCTACAAGACCCCTTCCAAGAGTTCTCAGTTCCTCCACGCACTCTCTCACCTGGAGAGAGTCGCTCACAGGTCTGAAAACCTGCCTCTTCAACCACAACCACCTCTCTCACCTGGAGAGAGTGTTGCACACAGGCCCGACAACCTGCTTCTTCAGCTCTGTTCCAGCACAAAGAGGACAACAAATGGCTTAACTAGGAACAAATGACGGTAGCAAATCACACTCAGCCAAGGGACTACGTGGCCACAACAACCAACAACTATGACACACACACGACACAGACATATTCAGGATGCTTGGGTTTCACAGAAGACAACAACCCAAATGGTTAAGCACGAACTCGGATTTGTAGTGTGGATAAACTGGGTTCATAGGACACACAAGTCGTTTTTTCCACCTTCCCGTGAGTGGTTTCTCAGGTGACCGCAGATGTACAAATGTCAGTGACAGAGACCAACGAGTTCAGACAGAGAATGGGCAAATGGCAGTACAAACAACCTTCACTGCGCGCGGTTATGCAGATACAGAGGCAGAGGCCAAAAACGGGTTCACACGGGCATCCCCCACAAACTCAGGTGGAGGATGATAGAATGGAAGAGCGAACTCCCAACATGGCTGACTTCTGCATCTTTAACCACATGCGCCAGGTTGACACTTGTCTTCCTGGAGCTGTATGCACTACATTTGCATTCGTTACCCTTTCCCAAGAACTTAGGACAACACTCATCAATTGTCCACCTTAGCCTTTCGGAAATAATAATAATTTATTATCCCCTTTAGAGGTAAGCCCCCTAGCTTAGCCCCTAGGCCCACACACTTATCCTCCTCCCTTACCCAACCTTTTGGAAACTTAGTCCCCCATCACTCTTTTTTCGTGGTCGGTCTGCACGCAACGATGTTTATATTTTATTAATGATCTGTGCATAATTACATATACAAAAATCAGGCTCCTGGCCTTTAACAAATAGACTCTCCAACCTAAATAACACATAAGCCCACCAACGTATCAACACTCGGCTTACCAGCCTACAAAACATGTTTACAATTCATATTTACAACTGGGGTTCTACCGGGGGATATTACACTATATGTGCATTCTTTCTATACAACTTCACCTTGGTGGGCTACGATCACCCCTAAATTTGATGAAACAATGGTTGAACATTCAACCATTGAATTATACAAGGAATCTACTTTCTATCTATATACATTTTGTAAATTTTCATATTCGATGTCTATATTTCTTCTATAATATATATTTATAATTTTATTTTCTCACTTAAGATGAAAAAAAAAAAAACTATATATTTGTGAGATTACGATTAAAAATATTTCGAAAAATCATTGTGCGCTACCTTAAACTTTTCTTTTCCAAAAGGTATGAAACTAAAAATGTTGCATGTACAATATATTTTAAAATTTTCTGATTTTTCAATTATTATATTCAAAAATTAAAAATAAAAAATAAATATAAAAAAATTATGACTATTATAACATTAATGACATTATGTTCGTGAAAATAAACTGACCATAATATATATGTATGTTTAAAACTTATGTAGCACATGCATGCCACTAACTATCCTTTTCTACAATCTTAATGGATAGAGTGGAAATAAAAAACATATACAAATTATTAAATTACAATACAGATTTATAAAAAAACATTTTACTTAATATTGAAATCGTAATCATTTATATGAGATTTAAAAGCATTAGATTTTAAAATTCTATAATTTTACAAATTTCATTACCAAAAATCTTTTAATAAGATGATAATTGCTATCTATTGAAACCAACTTGCATCCATAAAATCTTAAGAAGCCTTTTAGTTAAGGAATTAATTGTTTTGCTTTAAAATTTAACATTTTATTTCTATAAATTATGAATAGATTTGACCCCAATGCAAATGTTTATAAATACATTCTAATTGCTGAAAGTAAAGAAAAACTTTAAGTGGCATCCACATTGAATGTCTGTCTAAGAATCTCTAAATTTAAAAGAACTACACTAAACTCTTCCATCAAGGCAAAATCTTAAGCCCTTTCTTTTGGCGTTCAGGTAGTTACATTCATTTTCAATTTCATTGTCTCTTATTTTCTAAAAAAAATAACAATTTTCTTAAAAACATTAATGAAATATTACCCCTCCAACATGCATGCCATCATTTTCAGGCGAGTTATGTTTTTCCAATGGAGTGATAAATATACGTTGGTTCTAATTTGCATTCTCTCTCGTGTTTGTAAAATATAATTTCATTTATTTGTCGTTCTTCTTCCTTTAATTTACTCCCAATAACTTACTAATAAAAAAATCCCAAGTGTTGATCTTTGTCCAACACTGCATATGGGGAGCGATCCAAATAACTAATAAGGAAAGGATAGGGCTACAAGGAGAAAAGAGGAATCCCATCCCTTTCAAACTTGCTGAGAAGAACCTATTTCTATCAAGGGTTGTCGTTCATGTAAGACTCTAGCATTTAGCAGTGCCTAGAAGTTCAAGCCAGAGATCTCATAATGGATTATTCTTTTGTTTAAGAATTCCTTTTTTATTTTCAGAGCATCGATATAATGTAGAAGGTATAAGTTGGTTTTGTCTAGAAAATGTTGCATTACATTATCCAATCACTAGATACACTTAAATCACATAAAACCAATTCACTTATACATACATGATCAAATATAGGCCCTAACACCTTAAGTGGATCCAAGACAATGGGAAGCTAGCCCTTTATCACCTTCAGAAGCTTAGGCTCATCGTGGTCCTATTTTTTATTGCAAGGAAATGGATGGAAATGAAATTCTTCCATCCGTTTATAATTAATAGTGCATTTATCCCGTTTTAACCCGTTTTCAAGTTCAAAACAGTATAGACTTCTTCCGAACAAGGAAAATGGAAACATTTTTCATAAAAAGAATAATTAATCAAATTAATGAAATTGAAAAGTCTTTCATGACCATCCCTCTACACAATGATTTGAATTGCTAACCTACCACACAAACAATTTACTTCTCTTCACGTTCAAGTTCAAGGACAAGTATATACTCCAAACTTACGTAAAAAATGACAACACTGCTAGGTGCTACTCATGGCCTTCCTCGAGCAGAGTTAAGGCCCTTTGGGAATGCAAGTTGTCAGATAAAAGGAAAATCTTTAGCAAATATTCATCATTTATAGGTGAGACACACAACTAACATGTTCTTGTGACTAGAATACCAAAGCGTAGGGAATGACTCAAAAGAGAGTTAAGCAACTGTAGGTCCATGCAAGCCAAATTTGTGCAGTACAAAATGGATGCAAATTTAACACATGGTAAGATGTTTGACATTAAGTTACAGAGAGAGACAAAAAATATGAACATTTAGAGAAATTCATTACACTTGATCTTATGATTTTCCCTTTCAAATAAAAATATCAATCGTGAAACAAAGAGTATTAGATACATAAAACTTGAGATACATGTAGTCGAAAGGTGACTTCCCTTTTTATCAACTTTTTTTAATTTTATGTCAAGATGAAAGAAAGTGCATCAATACGAACATTTTTGCACAACTCACAATCGTATAAGTATAATGCAAAGAAAAACCTTATATTGAATTTTTTTACGTGTTATTCTCTTAATGAGTTTAAGATCCAATCCTAAAGCTAAAATCATTTGTAAGTAGGGATTTTGGTGAGCATTTTTTATGGAAAAAATAAAATAAAATAAATTAAATTATTAATTACCTTCAATACTACGGTTTAATTTTGTAGAATAATGGTCCACAATTTAGAGATGGGCAGTTTAATTAATACTTAGATAACACAGTGGGGGTAGCTTTGGGATAAGGAGTCGGTTGTTGGCATTGAATGGTTGTCATTCAAAATGAGCATTAATAGATTGCAGTTTTTCTCTTAGGTCAATTAACCAAAAGGTTATGAACAAAATATGATGATATGAAAAATATTTACAATTGAGGAAGGGCTACTTTTTATATAGAGTCTAGCTCAACTTCCTTTATAATTATAAAATTAACTCATGTGAAATTCTTAGATTCCTGGTAGGATTAAAGAATTGTTTCTCCAACTAATTATTCAACAATACATAAAATAATGAAGTGGTCAAACCACATGTACAAGTCTCCAATAAAATAGGACCAAGAGAGGGGCACATCCCCATCAAAGAAGGAAGAAGATGAGTAAAAGGTGCAATGTTTAGGCTCCAAAGGCTCTTAAGTGGACATATCCACAACCAACCCCTCAAAGTAGGCAATGAAAACCTCTTAAATCTCCTCCAAGGTAGATATGTATCCCTCTAAGGTGAAACATCCCAACAAGTAATGAGTAGAAGCCCCCAAGAGTGGACGGTTCACCTAAAAGTAGCTCTCATGGTCATAAGTGAGGTCTCCAATGTACCCCTAAGTTGGAATAACTTATCAGGAAAGAAGCATCAATTAATAAAGAAACAATGACTAAACCCATGGAACTAGAAAAGTCTTCAAATGTAAAAGCTAAGTTGTGAAGAACAAATCCAATCAACATCACAACTCAGGAAGATGCAAAGCCAATTGAAGTAAGGATATTTTCAAATGTCACACAAACAATGGAAATTTCAAGTATCTCTACAAATAAACTTTTAAGGACAAACAAATCAATAGAAGTGTCCAAACAAGACTTGCTTCCAAAAGTGAAAGAAGAAAGCACTATAATATGGTAAGTAAAGTTCATATTACAAGGATGCCTTATCGACATCTTAATCAGAAGCGTTGATACCTTCACCGATCAATATATCAACATTGATTTGAAAAAATCAATTGACTTATACCCCAAAGAATATGGATACTAGTCCAATTTGGTCTCGAAGTAGAAGTCATCTTGGGAATGTAATATTCCCAAGTGGATCTATGGGTAAGTTTTCAATTTTCAAAGTTTTTGGTTGAAGTGTTTTGTCAAATAGTTCCCACTAGTAGTTTATTGAGATTGTTTGGGGTTTATTGTTTGGTTTGTTGCATAAGTAAATTCCAATAACATTGAACTTTAAACAACAAGGAAATGCATGGAAACACAACCAAAATAGCCACAAATTTTAGATCTGTACTTTTATTTAATATATAAGCTGACCTCAGTACAAGAGAAGAACATATCTGGAATAGATATGGAAGAATAATGGATGTGGTTGAGAACAACTCCAAGATACAATGGGAAGAGAGATATGATCTCCCCTTAAACTCCAATAGTTGCATGCAAATATCTTGAAGATCAATTTCTTTCCCTTCTGCCCATTGCAAGAGTTTTCTGGCTGAGTTGCACATCTCTCTGGCTGGAAACCCCCTTGGAAAATCGACCTCACTAGATATGACCTCCAAACTCTAAAATAATGTTGAATCCTTG
>WSFP011554040.1:0-11227 GCA_009831015.1 Picea engelmannii
ATTGACACGACATTGAATTGAGCTATGAATTTGTAATCGCTCATAGACAGTTGTAGGTTCTTAATGTCATATTTCTCATTGGAAAGACACATGTCATTTTCAATTATATTTGACTCGAAAACCATTAATTGGTTTGCCAGACCAACGTTAATGTGATTTTTCCTAGCGGTTGGGCAAATAGCGATGTTGATATTCTTTCCCTAAATAATCTCATTAACATTTAATAAGGGATTTTTTTTTTTTAAATATATATATATATATATATATATATATATATATAATTCTTCTTCACTTTATGTAACTTAGGAAACCCTTTTAAAAATGATAAGGATTAAGCTCCTTGTTTTTAATAAATATACTCTTCTTCAATAAGAGCATATAATATATGTAAGAGCATATAATATATGTAAAAGAGTAACTTAGATAAAGATTTGTTTTACTTTTATCTTTTCAATTTTTCCAAAGTGTATTTTAATCTCCTATACTTTTGTGTATATATTATCTTAAAAAGTGCTTTAACATAAAACACTTTAAAATTGCTTAAGGACATAAAAATTTAGGAATTAATACCACCTAGGCTTATATCTTTTTTATTCTTAGGTAAAACTGTCCACTTAATACTCTTTTTTAATAGCTTTGTGACTTAATTTTTTTTTTCCTTTTTAATAAAATTATTAAAGATATTCCCTTTTTAACTTTGTGGATATACTTTTCTCACCTTTTATGACTTTTTTTTTTTTTTTTTATTGATTTGGTTATACCTTACACCTTTGATTATATTTAATTTTTTTAACTTCAATTTTTTATTTTATAACTCTTTTCTTGAATTCACTCGATCGTACATATGCATGAGTTGAATAGTACAGACGTGACTGTACGACTTTCCACTAATTCGGTGGCTGTATAGATTTAATTATTTTTTTGATTGCTGAAATTGTACGGATGTATGGACAATAGTATATGAATGGCCTTTGGCACAGACAACAACAGTATGAGTGGCACAGACAGCAGATGGTACGAGTGTAGATGGTACGTCGACTAAGTAATTAATGACTATGGAATTGACAGCACACAGGGTGGATGGTACGACGGATTGGATGATAAATGAATGGTATGGATGCTACAGAGAGTATGGACAGTATTGCACAATCCTTAATTTTTTTAATTGGCACCTATATGGATAGTACGTTGGCAATTTGATTAATTTAATTATGGTATGGGCAGTTACGAAGGATTGTACAGTGGCAACAAATGTGGCAGATTTGATGGTTGTATGCAACGATTTGTACTTGAATTAAACTGTACAACAATGTGAAGTGGTAGCATACTATATCCTTCTAATCTCCCTTTGATTCCTTTGCACTGAAGTTCAGTTTTGTAATTCACCTTCGTGATTTCCAGGTATTCTTTGAACGTGCAACATAATATTTTTCTTTATTGTTAATATATATATATATATATATTCCTTTTTTATGTATTTATTCTCCTTTTTTGTGATATGGCAAAAGAAAGTTTTTTCTTAAATATTTATTTTTATTTTTATTTTTTTGTTTAACCATGAAATGGTGATTGGATTTGTAGCGGAAAGTTTTTCAACAAACTTCTGAGTTTTATATGGCCAAAGGCCTGAATTAGTCAAGGATTGAAGTTCTTACGAACTTGAAAATTTGAATGGCCAAAGGCTTGATCGGTGGTCAAAGACCAGATTTCTCAGAGAAACTCTGAATGAAGGGGTTGGCTAAAAGCCAGTTCAGACAAGGTCTGATAAAGAGAGTGGCCAGAGGTCGGGATCAGAAAAACAAAGCTCTGATACCAAATGAGACAAACAAAGTTCGCTCACACAAGAATTATCCAAAATACTTGGAATATAACAAAGTAATCCATATAGGACTGCAAATAATAAATGAATAGTAAGATAGATGATTACAATTGAGAATGAGGGCTCGTTTATATACCCACGCAGGGGTGCCCTTTACCAATAGTCATGTCCTTTGAGACATGACCATTCATTATTAATAATTATTATTTATTAATTATTATGTTATGAATATCTATGGTATATGTATATTTATGTTCATAACAAAGTGAGTTGACCTCACCAACATTAATATTTTTCTAGCCAAATTTTGTAATTATACACTTGCTGGTCATCTTTATCCCTCATCCCAATCTTAGATTGAGCGATTGCCCCGATGATGGACTCATATCTGAAGCAGTCCGAAACGTTGGCTGAAAAAACTAGACGCAGGTTCCATTGAAATTTAAAAAGGTTAGATATGTTTTATGATTCATTTTAGATTTGTAAATACTTTTTTTTCCATGTTACAGTGTTTAGATAAAAATCTTGGGTACTTCTCCTTATTTTAAGGATGATATTTAGGGTAAATTGATCGACATGTCACTTCGAGGAATATAACCTAGATGGGTAGGATTGATTTGTAAACTGCGATGGACATCCCACTGAAATAGTTTTCACAACGGATCTTGTAGAAATATTCGTTGATGCAAATTAATTCCTTATAACCAAGATTAATTATTACTAGCTTAGTGCTTGAATTTATGAAATAACTGAAATTGAAATGAAAAGAACAAGGAAATAAACACACCATCCACACCATTGAACACAAGATGTATCCTGGAAAACTCAATATGTGACAAAACCCAGCTAGAAGGTGAGGCCTATGCGTTGCTCTCTTTTCTTTGATTATAAAGTTGCAAATACAAAGAAATGGGCACTCACTATGGAGTTGCCTATGACATTGTGGCCTGGATGACAACTACAAAATCTCGTACCTCCTTTGTTATGCTCTTAGAATATCACTCTTGAATTCACTGCTCAAGTATGGAACAAGTACAATGTTAAAGAATGGAACACTTTCTCTTCCCAGTGGCATGATATTTAACATAACCCAATAGCCATCTATGGTTAGGGTTTTTGCATCCTCAACCCTCAATTATTGATAAGATTTCAGACCTTCTAGAATCTTCTTGAAAGTTCACACATGGCTAGCCTCACATATGTGAGTGATGGGGGTTGACATGGCATCTACTCGTACCATGGTGGTCAACAAGGTAGGTCAACTTGCGGGAGGCATAAATTCTGCATATGAGTTTCAATTGAGGTGATTTTCACACCATTAGAAAGGTCTCGATGTGTAGAACAACGCCAAGGGGATGCAACTAATGCTTGCAAGGTTTTGATCCCAAAAAATGTCGTTTGATGCCTCAAAATGGCTTTGGAAGGTTCCATACCCCAAATCTCCAAACTGGGACATGCCACTAAAATGGGCCCTAGAAGCCAATTCCTCCAAATTTTCCACCCAAAAAGTACCAAGATAGATGACAATTTATATAATGATCCAATCCAGACCATAAATAACACTCCATCTCACAACCACTCAAACTAAACCCAATTATCTTATATTTGTAAATTACTTGTTTATGTTAAGAAGGTATTTGTTCAACAACTTCCTTTCAAGTATCTTACCTTATTTTTTTTCCTAGGGAATATATTTCAAAGGAAACCTCTCCAACACTTCCCCCCTCATTTCAAGGATAATACCAAAGGTAAACCCTAGATTGCTTAGGGCACAAGGCCAAGTGAAAAACTCATGAATATATCATATATAACTCATCAACTATCATCTCACTAAGAGCAACACATCACAAAGTGGAATTTGAACCTGAGTGGGGATGCTAACAACTTTTACTCACAACTACTCTAGCTACAACTAATCGACAAGTACCTTACCTCACTTGAAACCCTATGTGACACAGTTTTGATTCACAAATACTTGTATGCATCGAGAAGGCATCTATTCAACAACTTTCTTATCAATCCTTTACTTAGTTGGTAGTGCCTGGCCTCACTTGCAACCCTATCCCACTTGATTTGGTTCGAGAATATTCGTTTGCATTAAGAAGGTATATGCTCAACAACTTTCTTCATAATGCCATCTCCCCTTCCCACCTCCCTTGATTGTCCTTCTAGCTAATTACTTCAAAGTTAAGCAACTCTAAGTGCTTCCATTTCTTTGTGCCTTATTATTAGGAGCTTGAAGGAAATTTCTCCGTGTATGTTATGAAAGTGCTTCTTTTGCTTTCCTTGAACTAAAATGCACTCAACTTGTTTATGTGGACAAAAATTGAACATAAACACTTACATTGGATTAATGTGTTAAAGAAAATGATATTGTTTATGTGGATAAAATTTGAACATAAAACTACCACTACCACTAGAACCTCAAGATGCACCACTAACTTAGAACTTAAATTATTTGTAAATTAAAACTTAAATGATTATTGTTAGCTAATTAAAAATATTATAATATAATAAAAAAATGTAAAGCACGCTCCTCGAGATTGAAGTTCGAATCATCCGAGTGACAAGAGTCCCCATTACCGTTACACCACTCCATATACCATTTGGACCCGCCCTATGAACAACGAAAAGTCTACGTATATATATAGATAATAAAGTGGTTACCAAGTATAAAAGATTCTTCGACCAGAGTCTCAAAAGTAAGCGAAGGCTGCGGTTTTGAGATCAAAGGTTTTAAACCCTGCGAGGGGGAGCCGAAGACAAGATATCATCAAACCAAAGGAAAATCCACTGAAGCCAAACGACTAAAGGGAAAGGGGAAATGGATTCCATGGATGCCATGCTAGCGCAGGTCCAGGGGTTTTCAGCCACAAATGACGATCTTACACATCTTCATGGATTACTTAAGCAAAACGAAGAAGCTCTACGTGAGCAAGGCCCTAGACTGTCTTCCTTGTTGTCTCAATTGGACCCTGCCAAGCACTCTCTCGGTTATCTATACGTCTTGTAAGTGCCTTTATCTATGTTTTCGAATTCATTATTTTCGGCATTTGTATTCGGTTATTTTTTGTCTTATGGTTTACGGTTCGTGTTTCTGGGCTCTAGGGTTTGAGTTTCTTGGCTTTGATGCTTTAAATACGAAAAATTCGAGTTCTGGGAATACTAATTATTATTTTTATGAAATTCTCCTAACAATTTGAGCGGGACCATCGGCTTTGATGCCTTAAATACGATTTTTTAAAGTTCTGGGATGGATCTGGTGCAATATTTATTATAATTTTGATGAATTTCTGTGAACAATTTGAGCGGACCGTTGCATTTGGCTCGGACTTGTCTTTTTCAACATCAGTTCAGACAGGTTAATTCATGGGCTTTTATCATTTACCGACCCCGTAAGGGCGTGGTGATGCTGAAAGCCCCCAAATGAGTAGGACTACTATCAACAAAATACGGAGTGGGCCAACTGTGATGTTTGAAAATTCAGTGTAGGCTTTATGAGTCACAGTGAGTGTGGTGTGCAATAAGCACGGAATTGCATTTGAGCCTGGAGCTTTGCTAACTCAAAATGAAGATTGAAATCATAAAAACCTATATTCATTCCATCTTTTGAGTGAGTTTTGCTTTAGCGGGCTAGGAAAGCATGTTAAACAAATATTTTTAATTCACTACTTGGCTTATGTCTTTTAAGCCCATATATTGTTGAAGAATTTGGTTAAGTTGATAAACCTTAGCAACGTGAAAAACAACAGTATGGAGAAAATTGTCTTGCTTAGTTGTGCAATATGTACATGATCTTTTGTTTTTAACTCTATTGATACTCTGGACATGTTAGTTTATTAGTGGTGTAGTCGACTAATATCTTGAATTCGCTGAAGCATTATACCTTTGAAGCCATGCCAATAGGGACTTGCTTCACTGGTGATATCAACAAAGTAATGCTATCCACCCAAGTTCCATTCTAGTTGTGTGCTTTACCTACCTGAGTGGCGTGTTTCAAAAAGGGGCGAGTCTGGGTGCATGTCCTGACAACTTTGGCAGAATAGATGCCCTTCAAACTTGGCATCTAAGCTGAAGGAAATTTGTGTTATGTGGTGCATTTCCAACCTTGGGACATGTTTCTATAAGCAACTTCCAAAAAGAAAAAATTTCTTTGAAGCCGTACATTATTTAAGAATTTGATCAAACTTATAAACCTCAGTAAGCAGAAGAACAACATTTTGTAGAAAAATAGCTGGCTTTGTTTCCAATTTTTCCATGGCTCTTTATCTTCAGGACACTCAACGTTTTTTAATTTTAAGATTACTAGTGGAGTAATTTCTGAATTGGTTCTAAGGAAATTCCGGCTGGAGTCCTTATGGGGAGTCCAAATTCAATCGGAATAGATAAACTGAGGAGGAAATTGGACTATGCGATGAATTGAATTGGGGAGAATCAATGCATTTGAGGGCTAATAATGAGTTGTGGGTTTTGGAATTATATCCACGGAATATAGTTAGAGTTGCTAGTTGATATCAGGTCACACAAAATTTAATAATCCCAGTTTCAGAATCCTGGATTTTTGCTAATCTTTACTTTGACTCTTTGGTTGTGAATCTGTGATACAACTCTCTAAGGTCAACATATCTGCCATAAATGGGAGGAGCTATCTACTTGTACTAGGTTAGCAATATTCACTTCAAATCAGTTTTGTCCGATGTGCAAGATACATTGCCAATGAAACAAAGCAAATGCAATGGACCAAGCAAGAAAATCTGCAAAATTTAGGCCAGCAGAAAAGTAGATTTGTATCACAGGATTCCTTAAAAACAGTCATCTTGTATCGATATAGCATTGAATGGTCCAATCCTTAAAGCTCCCAAGCATTACCACACAACTGTTGTCACAACTACATAGTGCTAACCCAGTTATACTTTTTTAAATGTCTTCTATTTTAATATTGTTAGTTTAATGCAAAATTTCCATTTTTTATTGTTTAATATAAATCTGGTTTATTTAAGGTCAGAATTTAGAAACTGTCCAATAGGTGGAGGACTGTCCAAGAAGAGCTATGAATCTACATGTTTTTTGAATGTCTCAATTGCCTTGAATGTTGAAATACAGAAACGTGATTGAGAATTTGATAAGTGCCCACATTTTTTGTTTTTTGAATCTGAGCAATGTGTTCATGCCACATTTCATAACTAAAAGGGGTTTTAGGGCAATTAATGGGGTTGGACCACCCAGATGGCTAGCTACCTCATTGGGAAGAAAAGGGCTTAGGCAGTTCTTGTTTAACTAAGGATGTTTAATTGGATGCATGGGTTGACGTAGAATTCTTGCTTAACACTTGCTTTCCCTAATATCCAGCCTTGATTTTCTACAGCTTTTTCAAAGCTAGGTGGGTGAGATCAGATCTTAAAGTACATGTCACTATAAAAATAAGAGAAGAATCAAGATAGAAGTGAGACTTTGTGAGTGAATGAGATGCTGTAGACTAAATTCAATGCAGATGATACCATTGTTGAAGTACGAAAGCTAACACAAAGTTCTTGGGCTAAATCAATAAATGAGAATGGCATATTAGAAAAGACAGTAGATTTGAGCAACAGAATGCTTCAGATGAACCAAACACGCCTATTTATAACATAAATGTTTAAAAGAATAAGTTAGGATGGACAATACATAGATATCTATTATGGTAATTGTTTTGCATCTTAACAGGAAGAGGCAGAGTCCTTACACAATTTTGTGATAAATGCAAACATTCTGGAACAAATTATCTAGCAAGTAGCTATAAATGCATTTCATATTATACATTCCACGTACATTGTAAAGGATGAGTGCAACCTTGAAAAGAGCTACTAGAATGGAATGAACCTTTTAAAGCAACAAATAATAATATGCCAAAATTTCATACTTTGCACGAGGGAAGGAAAGGGAGGCACTGGATGGAAAATAAACAATATGGGCTGCTTCTTTTAGAAATGCCCATTACCATGATATTTGATGGCTAGTGCAACTTTGAAAAGACCTACTAGAAGGAAATCGACCTTTTAAAGCAACAAATAATAATATCAAGAAGGGGTCACTAATGTAGGTTGGTCTCTTTGTTTACCGAATTGGCCCTCAATTTAAATGCAACGGCTGACCCCAAAGAGCATTAGGTTCAGGCAACTGGAGTCATCATATGGGCTATGTCTTGGATGGCAATATTGAATAAATACAGCTTGTTTCGCTCACAAATGCAGCTATTGTCTCATAGATGCACTCTGATCCCCTCAAATACAAACGGGCCATCTTTTAAATGGCATACCCACCAAAAAATGCTTTTCAACCCAAAACAAAAGAAAGTAGTGGATAAAACAATTTTTAGCTGTGATGACCACAACTGTCTGCCTGAGTGGGCCTAATGGTTAAGAACGTGTGTTTCCTCCTTGGAGGTCACGGGTTCAAATCCGGAGAGTGTAGGGTATGTACACCTTCGTAGACTAACAGTTAAATTACTGCGTGGAAGGGGTCCTTTGTCCCTTCTCTGGCTAGGCCGTGACCTAAAAAAATTAGATTATTATCACTATTATTAGATAGCCCTCCTTCCCAAAGTCTGTCACCTTAACCATTATCAAGATAAGATAATTTTATTAATTTTTAAGGAGTGACCACAATAGTAGGTCAATGGGAGTCAAGAGCACAACTGCTGTAAACACATAGTGGGAGTGCAAAAGCAACTCGTAAAATCAATCTCCAAAAACAAAAGAGCTAATCACAGTGTAGGTGGCTTTTCTTGTGGTCTAGATGACGCCCCTCATCATGTTCTAACTATGATTACTGGGCATAATCATAATTTAATTGTGGTTGTAGCTGTCTCATCACAATTTAACTATGGTTCCCTCTAGTTCCCTCAGGTCACATCACGCTATTTAGTAGTCAATCCATTGATAATTAAATCAAACACCATAGATCCGACCGTGGTATGTTGACTCATCTTTTGTGGGTAAATACTTGTAATGTATCATTTGTCCCCCTTTCAAATAGCTCTTTTCTTAAATGAGGCCTGCTTCTCTGACTGCTGCTAATTTCCAGACGACCTCTTTCAAGGTCTTATTGGACCATTCTATGATATATTTCTCCATCTCCTTATTTCTCAAATTTCTATCCCTTTTCATTGTTAATGATAGGAATTTCATGGATCTCCTGCTCAACTCATTGTACATCACCATAACTGGGCAATATATTATAATATCAGGATAGTGCCTATTTGAGATATCTGACATGAAATAAAAGATACATTGCCATGTGAATAGGAAACTGTAATCTGTAAATAATATCGTGGTTCACAACATCTTGATGATTGCTCAATATATTTTCCCATAGACAAGGAACTCTTTTGGTCCTCATACAAATCTACCACTATCCTAGAAAGAACAGGTGGTGTAATTCCGATTTTGAGTTCTGTCCTCTTCCTTTTTGCATTGCATTAGCCAAATTCTAATTGTTCCTTCCACTTTCTTTTGAATGACCGAGTTCTTAGTAATCGGATGATATACATAGCATTGAATGTATTCGTAGCTGTTTCCAAACTCTTACCATTATTGTAAGCAAATTTCGAAATAAAAACCTCCCCAACAATGTCTGCAATGTGAGCCTTGACATATCCTCATTATTGTTTTATCAATTGTGCTTACTCATATTTTTTAGATGATCTTATCTCATTCATCTCTATTCTACTTGGTAAATGTCATAAATGGTGATGTAACAAGCTATGGCCTTTTGGGCCTCTTGAAGTACTTATTGTGCTTGCTCTTGAGGTTGATACTGGGCCATACTAGTGGGGATCTGTCTAGGAGGCCTCAAATAAACATAAAATCAGTAAGTGCGTGCTGATTGCTAGATCAAACCCCATGCCAATGATATCCCAAATAAATTAGAGTCTAGAACTACCTATTTGCTTTTTCAGTTCACCTAAAGTCTGAGATGGTTTTAGTAACTCAACCAATGAAGATGTGACATAGGGGAGTATGCCACAAACCTCCCATGCAATTTAGGAAATTCAGGAAACTTCTCACCTTATTGACATTGATTGCTTTCGAATATTCTTCAGATCTATGACAATCCCCAATGTGCCCTATATTATTATTAGTTATAACTTGTTTGCAGACTTTTCCATACAGTTTTTCCTTTCTCTAAAGGATGCCCAAAACTTGTTCCATTGATGCTTTATTTTTATCCCCATCTGCAAAATAGAGTGCCATCTGAAAACGCCACTATAAGTTTTTCCAAGAGACAGTAGTGCATAAGTGTAAGGTCGACTTTAATTAGAATTTATGCTTTCTTTTCAAAAATATCGGATGTGAAATGGTGAGAACATTCACTACTATAGCAGTAGGAACTGATCCAGGTGGTTCTAAACCTTGGCAACCATCTCACTTATTTTCATTGGAATTTGCCCCACTTGAATTGCTCAACTGCTTTTTACCCGATCTCACATGAGATTTTCTTATTGGTTTTCTGTGGGCTACCATCTGGGCTGTAACAGATGAAGGAATGGTCTCAATCTTCATGCTTCAAATTTCAATATCTTTAATAGGAGTGACATGCCCCAACTATTTGAAATTTCTTCAACAAAACTGCTTTTTGGTATACATATTATACATTTTACTAGTGGTTATGTGATGCTGGTATATATTTTTTCCAGAGAAAAAAACATATTTTCTATTCGTATCTGAATCAATAATTACATTCCTTAGGTGCTCATAGCACTTGACATAGACCATACAGTCCTTCAGGACTCCAAAAAAGACCTCTACATACCCAGACAGTATACATTGTCTCCATCGATCAAACAAAACTCAAACAAAGCATAGACACGTTCTTTCATAAAGTTCTGTCCAGTTTCCTGGACTTTAAAGTTTATACAGACCAAAGAAACATACTAAAAACTAAAGCTTCTTTTCAGAAACATAAAATATCAGTATCACTGGCATCTGCGTCCCTCAATTTGAACATCAAAAGATTTGTTGAGATGATACAGAAAGGAACCCATCTAGAGATTCCTCCAGTACCATGATTCTAGCTTTGATATGTTGTCCTTCCTTGGAGAGTCCATCTGCCTAATACTTTGAAACAGTCCTGAAATAAAGTTTAACTGTACAATTAGTGGCCTGATTGTAACATTTTGTATCTGATAACCCCCTTTCATCCAATGGATGGCAAGAAGAGAATTTTCATAAACCTGTAATCTATTGATTCCTTTCTCATTTGCCAATTTCAACAGACATCTCAAAGCTGCCAGCTCAGCGGAATTATTGGTGCCTGTACCCAGGCCTGCTTTGAATTTGACAAAATGACACCAGCACTACTTGTTAATCTCCTATAACTCAGCAACCAGAATATTATGCCAATAATTTTATCTAACCAGAATTTAATCAA
>ML905784.1:7804-19030 GCA_009831015.1 Picea engelmannii
GGAGGATTGTATCTTCCTCTTGGAGGTTTATCCCTCCCTTTACATTTGGAAGCTGTAGCTACCTTTGGAAGTCATTACTTCCCTTGAACAATAACTATTGATTATTTCTCATATATTGTGCATGGTGTACTGTGGTGTATTGGCGTAACTCTTATACTATTGTTCATTTCTCATTGGATATAATTGAATGGTTTAAGTATAAGTTGAAAAAGGTTTTAAATTGTACTTGATACTGATTCACCCCCCTTTCAGTATCAACACTTATTGCATTAATCTTGCTTTAATTTTGAATCCTAAAACATCACATTCTACGAGAAAAGGTTTTGTAAAATCTGAAGTTGCTAACATTAGTGTTGAAGACATAATTTTCTTTAATGTCTCAAAATATTCTTTCTTAGCTAATCCATAGAAATGATTTTTTCTTGAATATATTTCATAGTGGTGTTGTCAAATGAGTGTAGTTTTTTATAAACCTTATGAAATACCTTGTTAGGCCTAAAAATCCCTTAATTTGGATATGTTTTTGGGCTTTGGCCATTCTGTGGTTGCCATGATTTTGTTAGGATCTACCTTGACTCCCTCCTTCAAGATGATATGATCAAGGTATTATAATTTTTCCCTACCAAAAGTACATTTTGACGTTTTTCATAATATTGATTTCTTCTAAAATGGATAGATCCTATTCTAGTTGCTTGAGATGTTCTCTCCATGTTTTTCTATATACATCAGAATGTCATAAAAAAACACTAACAAAAACTTCCTTAGGGAGGGATAGAAAAGTTTGTTCATTGTCGATGGAAAAATTGCAGGAGAATTAATTAACCCAAATGACATTACTTTGAACTTGTAGTGTCCTTCATGAGTTGTAAAAGTGGTTTTTGAAATATCATCCAGTTTTACACAGATTTGATAGTATCCCAACCTTAAATCTAATTTTGAAAAATATTTGGCCCCATGCAGTTCGTCTAACGTTTCATATGTGGACATAATGAAAAAATTATTCTTTATCATTATATTATTTAAATCTTGATAATCTATAAAAAAAAACACAAAGGATCCAACTTTTTCTGTACTAGAACGATTAGGGCTGCATAAGAGCTTCCATTTTTTGTAATAAATCCACATCTTAAAACACATTGAGTTAATCTTTCTATCTCCATTTTATGATGATGTGGATACTTGCATGGATTTACATTGACATGTGTTGAGTTCGATTTTAATTCAATCATATGGTCAATTCCCATTTTTGTTGGCAACTCCATGGGTAGGCCATAAATTTTCATGTTTTTTGATGGCATCCACCCGGGCACCTACCTCAGCAGGTCCTGCGCCTGACCTCTCGGTCTTAAGGATCGTTCAATTTCCTCCCTTGAGCTAGAGTGGCTCCTCTGATTCCCACTAGAATCTCCTTCGAAAATTGACCCACAGGTCTTTTTGACACTTTACAATCTTTAGGCCGGTCACTGTTCTCTTCGACGACAGAAGAATAGAGAATCGGGTTTCGGGGTTTTCAAACTCCTGATGTCTCGACCCTTTGGTTCCTGATTTCCCGACCTCCAATATCCCAATGCGCTCCTTTTTTGCCTTAGCCCTGGGCTATGCGTTTAGTTCACGCGACCTCCTCTTATGTGACCCCAGTCATATTCCTTATCGGGATTCGGGGTTTCGAGTATTGAAATGTAGTAAATATCTTGCCCATGGAATCCCCGATCTTCTAACTCGCGGATTCCCGATATGACGTCACTAGGATACCCTTCCACCGTAAGCAAAATCAACGACGGTGAAAATTCGCCGAGATCAATGACACCAGGTCTCCCTCGGGGTTTTGCGACTTCAATTGTCGAAATTCTTTGGCCTTCGATTCCCCTGATTTCACGAATGTCGATTTCCCGATCACTTCGATCTCGACCATGCATCCTCCAAAATGGACGATTCTCGTATGCTTCGGGGTTTTCACCCTGGAAATTCCCGATTCCCTTGCTACGATGAGATGATGTCAGCTGGGCCCCACATAGAGCTCTCCTCTTGTTGGGAAATCAGAATTCGCAGTTTTGACTTGCAAGAGTATCCTGTCCTCAGGACCTCCGAAACACTGATCCCTGACTCTCTTCGGATTTTTGACACGCATCCCAAGTGATGGATTGTTCATATTGAACCTTAGGCTTCGCTACTTTACAAAACCATGAACACTCACTTACTTGAACTCTGATGACCACATCCCCAACTTCTAGTCCATGTGACTCCCGATTTCCTGAACCCCAACGCCGCGATATCCCGACGCCTCTTGGGGTTCTTACTCTGCTCACGAGGGTTTAAACCCTGTGAAACTCCTATCAGATCAAACGACTGACGGTTAACTGATCAACGATCCAATGACTCATGACCCCTAGAGCTTGAACTCCGAAGTGGCCGTAACCTCCTTGCTTCTTTGGCAGATCCAACGACTGACGAGATTTTTCAAATCTTTTCCACAAGATCCTAACCGTCGATCTCTTCCTCTTTGATGTTTTCTATGGGTGAACCCAGTATTCCTCTGTGAAAAATGGTCCTCCTACACGTAACTTTGCAGCGCCTGTTCAAACACTCCACGGCACAATCCCCCTATGCTTCTCTTCGACGAGCTTGGAAGCCTTGTCCTTCCTGAGCTTCACATAATTTTGAGTCTTCGAGAAGACCCTTGTGTGCACTCCTTGCAGCAATCCTCGAACACTTCCAAGTGTTGATTTATTTCGACTCTGCACACACCTGCAACAACAGTCCTTCAATGCTTCGCTCAGATTCACAACTGAGACTTTCCTTAGCCTGCACACTCCTTGCACGGCTCCTATAACCCAATTTCACTTATGGGTGAACAAGAACAAGAGTTAAACTATCTGAGCCTTCTGTCAACGAACTCCTTGTGGACGACTTAAACTGCACTCCTTGCAGGAATCCTTTCTCAGATAGAGAAACAATTGAAACTCATTTCTTCTACTTCCTTTCTCAGATTTAAAACACTCAGCAAGAAATCATTCATACATAGCATGTAAAAAAAATGTATAACAGGAAGTAAATACTCATGAGCATATCATTCATCATACATACACAGAGAACAAACACAACGCCATGAACTTGAATCAACTTCTTCTATTAATCCAAATAACTATACATGGGTGTTTCTACACAACTCTCTTCTTCTCTTCTATGCTCCAATGCTCCTAACTCTGTTACAATGCACAATGAGGGTGTCTATATCCCGTTTCCCTCTTGCGCTCTCAAACAGTATAATCTAGAATTAAATTTTATCTACCTGCATTAACTACTATAAATGCCTCCATCTACTTCAGACGAGAGTGGTGCGCTCAATGTATGATTACATTATACCAAGGCGCCTTCATTAAATGATCTCATTTATATTTGGTGCATCAACTTCAAGGGAAAATTCAAAAACATGGTTGGGTCTGCCCAACTTTCCTTTGTCTTCCACGCTGGCTCGCTTGATGTGAGGGATGGTCCTGCATCATACTCCCTCGCTTGAAAACTTTGATGGGCTCCTGTCCATGAGCTCCTGCACGGTGTGTCCATGCTTCAGAATCTCTGCTTCATTTTCCTAGCTGGCATATTCAACTGGATGGTCCTTCCACTTGACCAAATATTCAAAGTATTCTTTCCTTCTGGTATTCTTGTTGACTCTCTTGTCCAGTATGCACTCCATCTGTGATCTCTCTGCAACTGGCATCTGTTTTTGCCACTGAAAGTTTGACTGTTCACCTTTTGCTCCTGTTTCCTCAAGTTTATATGGGTATAAATCTGAGACATTGAATATCGGAGAAATTCTGATCCCATCGGGTAATTCAATCTCATAAGCATTCTCTCCAATTTTCTTCAAGACTTTACATGGTCCGATTTTCTTCATTTTCAATTTATTGTATGTTCTCCTTGGGAACCTTTATTTCCTCAAGTGCACTAGAATCAAGTTACCAACCTCAAATTGGAGTTGTCTTCGATGTTGATCTGCTCTCCTCTTATACTCCTAACTTGAATTTTTCAATCGCTCCTTCACCTGGATGTGAAGTTCTTTCATCACCTCCACAAATTCTTTTTCATTAGCGGTCCTAGTAGCAGTCTGTTCCGAATCTCTCAATTCAGAAACTCCTCTCGGCTGCATGCCATATACAATCTGGAATGGACTCTGCCCTGTGCTCCTATTCACCGAGTCATTATAAGAAAACTCCACTTGTGGTAATATGTTGTCCCACTGGTTGTGATACTTCACCACCAGGCTCCTCAACAAGTCTCCCAGACTTCTATTCACCACTTCTATCTGTCCATTCGTCTGAGGATGATAAGCTTAAATAAAAAACAAGTTAGTCCCCAACTTCTTCCATAATGTCCTCCATAAGTTCCCTATGAACTTTGTATCTCTGTCTGAAACAATACTCCTTGGTAAGCCGTGAAGTCGAATGACTTCTTTGAAAAACAGGTTCACGAGGTGAGTCACGTCACTGGTTTTCTGACATGGGATAAAATGTGCCATCTTGGAAAATCTATCCACTACCACAAATATTGAATCAAATCCTCTTTGCGTCCTTGGCAATCCCAATATGAAATCCATGCTAATTTCATCCCACGGCTTCTCAGGTATGGGAAATGGTTGATAAAAACCCGCATTCTGCTTCCTTCCCTTTGAATGCTGGCAAATTCTGCATCGGTCTACAAACCTCTTGACCTATGATCACATCCCTGGCCAAAAGTATGACTCGCTCAGCTTCACGAATGTCTTATCATGACCGAAGTGTCCGACCAATCCTCCACTGTGTTTTTCCTTCAACAGATTCTCCCTCATGGAGAAATTCAGAATACATAGCTGATTGCCCTTAAACAACAACCCTTCCTGGATCATGTATTCAACCCATTTTCTGCTATCTCCGAGAATTGGATTCTCAGCTACTTCATACACTTCCTTAAAGTCTATATCATCTGCATACATGTCTCTGAGATCATCAAAACCTAACATCTTGATTTTGAACTCCTGCAACAACAAACACTTCCTGCTCAAAGCATCAACAACTTTGCTAGCAGTACCAAAAATATGTTTTATCAAAAAAGTGAAATTATGCATGTATTCAACCCATTTAACATGCCTCTGATTCAACTTTTCCTGTTGAGTCACAAACTGCAATGCATGGTTATCACTATATAAAACAAATTCCTTCGGAATCAAATAGTGCCTCCATTTCTTCAATGCCTGAATAATGGCATAAAATTCCTTATCATATGTGGAATACTTCACCTTCGCTTCATTCAACTTCTCGCTGAAATATGCAATCGGTCTGTCATCTTGACTTAAGACTGATCCTATTGCAAACCCCCTTGCATCACATTTTACCTGAAATGTCTTTTGGAAATCTGGTAACACTAGAATTGGTTGTTCTGTAATCTTCCGTTTCAACAAATTGAAACTCTTCTCAGCCTCTTCAGTCCAGTGAAAATATTTATGTCGTTTCTTCACTGTATCCATCATCGTTGCGCTGATTCCATTGAAATTCCTGATGATTTTTCAGTAGAAACTAGCCAAATCGTGAAAACTTCTCACCTCAAATATGTTCCTCGATGATGGCCAATTCTTGATTACCTCCACCTTATCTGGATCCATCCTCAACTCATTTTCCAAAATAACAAATCCCAAATAAATGAGCTCTGTCTTCATGAATGATGAATTCTTTATGTTTATCAACAACTTCTCTTACTGTAATCTCTTCATCACAATGGCTAAATGCTTCAGATGTTCAATTTCTGTTTTACTGAAAATCAGTATATCATCCAGATATACGATAAATGTTTTTTCGATGAAATCTTTCAGGACTTCATTCATCAACCTCATAAAGGTACTTGGCGCATTTGTTAATCCAAACAACATAACAAGCCATTCATACAGACCCTCGTTTGTCTTGAAGGATGTTTTCCATTCATCACCTTCTCTCATGTGAATCTGATGATATCCACTCTTCAAATCAATCTTTGAAAATAATTTTTCTCCACTTAAGCAATCCATCAAATCATCCATTCTTGGCAATGGGAATCTATACCTAATGGTTATCTTATTGCTCGCTCTTGAATCAGTGCACATCCTCTAGCCTCCGTCTTTCTTCGGACTGAGTACCGTCGGAACAACACACAGACTCAAGCTTTCCCTGACCAAACCTTTGTCCAACAACTCCTGTACTTGTCTTTTGACCTCTTCATTTTCTTGTGGTGTCAATTTTTACGCAACTTTATTTGGAAAAATGGCTTTGGGTATGAGATCGATATGATGACTCACACTTCTCATTGGTGGCAACGAACGAGGTAATTCATCCACTACAAGATCAACGAACTCTTCCAGCAGTTCCTGAACTTCTTCTGGTAAATTGTCCACTCTTGTGCTGGCCAAAACAATTCTTGGTTTTTTGACCACAAAGAATTGCAGTTCCTCCTTCTTCTTAACCTCTGTAAGAAGTTCCTTCCCACTCATGAGAAGTACTGTGTTTCCTACCTCCGGTTTTACTTATTTATCCTTGATTGGAAGCAACATATGAGTTCTCCCGTTCTTTTCTAGGGTGTATGTGTTCATCTTCCCATCATGAATCACATTTCTATCATATTGCCATGGTCTACCCAGCAATAGATGACAAACATCCATAGGAATGACATCACATAAAATCTTATCATTATATCCTCCTATCTTAAATTCAACTAAACATTGTTTGGTGACATTTACCTGATGTCCTTTTTGTAGCCACAAAACTTTATATGGACTTGGATGATCAGTCGTCTCCAACTCTAGCTTTTCTACCATCTCGGTTGAAATGAGATTGTCCATGCTACTGTTGTCCACAATGACCTTGCATGCCCAACCCTTGGTCTTGCAAGCTGTTCTGAAAATTCTGGTCCTTTGGACTGAACTTTCCACTTCTTTCTCTGGTGTCAAAAGGACTTTTCACATCACCAACTATCTTCCACCTTCAGTGTCTTCTGCCTCAACATCTTGCCTCTGTGCCTCAACGATGTGAGTCTCTCCAATTTCTTTCTTTTTCTCTGGACACTCATAAGACTTGTGCCCATTCTTTCCACATGTGAAGCATGTGATTACTCCACCTCTTCCTCTTCCTCTACCTCTAGTATGAGGAAAAGTGTTGTTATCAGCATAATCTCCTCTCTGCTCATTATGATGTCCTCTTTGTTCAAAATTTCACCCTCGCTGTGATCTTCCATCTCTCTCTGTCCGAGTTTGAGGTTTCTTCCAGTCATCCCTGGGCTTCTGGGTTCTTTTCTGGGCAAATGATTTGCCTCTGGGATGACTTCTGCCTTGGCCTCTTTGACTCTGCTTTCAGCTCAGATTCTCTTCCTCTTTTAAAGCCATCTGATAAGCATCCTCCACCGTTCGGATGGTTTCCATGCTCATTTCATCCTGAATCTCATATCTCAGGCCATTCATATACCTGGCCACTTTTTCATCATTTCTTTCGCAATGAACTGCCCTGATATTCAACCTATAAAACTCTTCAGTATATTCCTTTACTGACATCAACTTCTGTCTCAGGTTCTGCATCCTCCTAAACAGAGAAATTTGATAGTCCCTGGGAATGAATTTTGCCTTCATCTTTGCAATCATCCTGTCCCAGCTCTTAATTTTCTTCTTGCCTTGGCAACGCCTGTCAACTTGTAGTTCATCCCACCACAAGGCTGCATGTCCTTTTAATCTCGTGATGGCATGCCTGAATTTCTTGTCCTCTTCGATATATTCATAGTCAAAATAGGTGTCTAGAGCTCTAATCCAGTCTAGAATCTCTTCTACATCCAGATTTCCCTCATAAACTGGAATGCCCATTTTCACCTTTGCACCCATTATTGCAACAACTTTAAGTAAGTGCTCATTTGCTGCATCTTCTACTGGGATTTCTTCTTCTCCATGTCCAACATCATTTTAATTTTTGGACTCACTGATATCTCCTACATCAACTGTGCACCTTTTTCTTATCTCCATGTCCACAACTCTAGCGCGTACGTTATGCATATCTCTTTCTACTTCTGGATTCTGCACTTCTCTACCCCTTCCTCTGGGCATCTCCCTTTACTCCTTTGGATCGGGTGATTGTCTATCTCTTCTCCTTGGTGGCATGGTGAATTATCCTTCTCCTTACTACAGAAAGCAAAGAAGCTTTTCTAAGCTCTGATACCACTTGATGGCATCCACCCATGCACCTACCTCACCAGGTCCTGCGCCTAACCTCCCAGTCTTAAGGATCATTCAATTTCCTCCCTTGAGCCGGAGTGGCTCCTCTGATTCCCACTGGAATCTCCTTCGAAAATTGACCCACAGGTCTTTTCGGCACTTTATAATCTTTAGGCCGGTCACTGTTCTCTTCGATGATAGAAGAATAGAGAATCGGGTTTCAGGGTTTTCAAACTCCCAATGTCTTGACCCTTTGGTTCCCGATTTCCTGACCTCCAATATCCCGATGCGCTCCTTTGTTGCCTTAGCCCCGGGCTATGCATTTAGTTCATGAGACCTCCTCTTATATGACCACAGTCATATTCCTTATTGGGATTCGGGGTTTCGAGTGATGAAATGTAGTAAATCTATTGCCCATGGAATCCCTGATCTTCCAACTCCCAGATTCCCGATATGACGTCACTAGGATGCCCTTCCACCGTAACCAAAATCAATGATGGTGAACAATCGCTGAGATCAACGGCTCCAGGTCTCCCTCGGGGTTTCACGACTTCAATTGTTGAAATGATTTGGCCTTCGATTCCCCCGTTTTCACGAATGCCAATTTCCCGATCACTTCGATCTTGGCCACGCGTCCTCCAGGATGGACGGTTCTTGTATGCTTCAGGGTTTTCACCCTAGAAATTCCCGATTCCCTTGCTACGACGAGACGATGTCAGCTGGGCCCCACACGGAGCTCTCCTCTTGTCGGGAAATCAGACTTCACGGTTTCGACTTGCGAGAGTATCCTGTCCTCAAGACCTCCAAAATGTCGATCCCCGACTCTCTTCGAATTTATGACACGTGTCCCAAGTGATGGATGGTTCAGATTGAACCTCGGGCTTCGCCACTTTACAAAACCACGAACACTCACTTACCTGAACTCCGATGACCACATCCCTGACTTCTAGTCCACGTGACTCCCGATTTCTCGAACCCCGACGCCTCGATATCCTGATGCCTCTCAGGGTTCTTACTCTGCTCATGAGGGTTTAAACCCTATGCAACTCTTGTCAGATCGGATGGCTGATGGGTAACTGATAAATGATCCAATGACTCACGACCCCTAGAGCTTGAACTCTGAAGCAACCGTAACCTCCTCGCTTCTTTGGAAGATCCAACGGCTAATGAGATTTTGCAAATCTTCTCCACAAGATCCTAATCATCTATCTCTTCCTCTTTGATGTTTTCTACGGGTGAACCCAATATTCCTCTGTGAAAAATGGTCCTCCTGCGTGTAACTTTGTAGCACTTGTTCAAACACTCCATGACATAGACCCCCTATGCTTCTCTTCGATGAGCTTGGAAGCCTTGTCCTTCCTGAGCTTCACACAATTCCGAGTCTTCAAGAAGACCCTTGTGCACACTCCTTGCGACAATCCTCGAACACTTCCAAGTGTTGATTTCTTTCAACTCTGCGCACACTTGCAACAATAGTCCTTCAATGCTTCACTCAGATTCACAACTGAGAATTTCCTTATCCTGTGCACTCCTTTCACAGCTCCTATAACCCAATTTCACTTCTGTGTGAGCGAGAACAAGAGTTAAACTATCTAAGCCTTCTGTCAACTCACTCCTTGCAGACGACTTCAACTGGACTCCTTGCAGGAATCCTTGCTCAGATAGAGAAACAATTGAAACTCATTTCTTCTACTTCCTTTCTCAGATTTAAAACACTCAGCAAGAAATCATTCATACATAGCATGTAAAACAAATGCATAACAGGAAGTAAATACTCATGAGCATATCATTCAACATACATACACAGAGAACAAACACAATGCCATAAACTTGAATCAACTTCTTCTATTAATCCAAATAACTATACATGGGTGTTTCTACACAGCTCTTTGCTTCTCTTCTATGCTCCAATGCTCCTAACTCTGTTACAATGCACAATGAGGGTGTCTATATCCCGTTTCCCTCTTGCGCTCTCAAACAGTCTAATCTAGAATTAAATTTTATCTACCTGCATTAAATACTATAAATGCCTCCATCTACTTCAGATGAGAGTGAGGCTCTCAAGGTATGATTACATTATACCAAGGCACCTTCATTAAATGATCTCATTTATATTTGGCACATCAACTTCAAGGAAAAATTCAAAAATTTGGCTGGGTCTGCCCAACTGTCCTTTGTCTTCCGCACTGGCTCGCTTGATGTGAGGGATGCTCCTGCATCATTTTTGGATTAATATTTTATCTTTGGATGCTTTGAACAAATTAATTATGATGCTAGGATCTCCATTCATTAACATTCAATCACATATTGGTGGTTTGCAACATATTGATGTTATGAACGTTAAGGTTTATACTGTGATTTTTCCAAAAGGATATATATATATATATATATATATATATATATATATATATATATATATATATATATATATATATAAAGTGTGTTTATGTGTGGTTATCAATTGGGTCTAGCCCAAGCATTTGTGTGATGGAGTGTTATCTTCCCCAATTAGGTTCTATTCTCGTAAGTGATATGAAAAAGATTTGAGATTCTATAGAATCCAGTTTACATTGGACACCATCCCAAGAATGAGGGGAAGTATGCAATGGGTTTCCTCAGGAAATGTATTACACGCGCACAGACACACACATGCACAAACACACACACCGAATCATAATTTCCTTTATTTCAAGAAAATAATCACAATTTCCTTTATTTCAAGTAGAAATGACGAAATTACATTAAATAAGATGTCTAAGAAACACCAAAAATAGTAGTGGGAATTGTTGCAAGATCTAAATCAACAATAAACTAAAAATAAACTAACAACTAAAAATAAACTAGCTCTAAAGCAATAGAATCAAATTGAGTTCCATAAAGAAACAAAATATAATACTAGGCCTAGATTGGCCTCAAAACAATAATGAGTACACATATCCAATCTATCCTTGGAAGGGAACATGAAACATAACATCAATAAAAGACTACTCTAGTAGATGTAACAACTTGCTTAGAATATCGATATTTTATGA
>ML905785.1:10751-21977 GCA_009831015.1 Picea engelmannii
GACTAGTTGAGAGTCGAGAAAGATGCTAAGGTGACGAATATGGTGACGCTAGGTGTCAGCCAAGAGGCCAATGACCGCAGTGTATTCGGCCTGGTTGTTGGTTGCTGGCCCCAAACATATGCCGCTTGAATGTAGCATTTCATGTGAGGGGGTGTAGAGATCCCAAGCAGCCGAAGTGAGATTTTGCGTCCAATGGTTGGCGCCGTCGGTGTAACCAATGTGGTAGGCTGGTAGAGGAAGCATCTGTCAATAGCACAAGGGATAGTTTAGACGTGAGGGCAGGAAAAAAGATTAAAAACACTAACAAGAACAAATAACCTAAAGTAGAATGACTACGTTTAAGCGTAAAATTTCTTGAGATACAACCCGTTGATGGGTTCTTTGAGAGAGAGGCCTTCGAGAGAGGCCAGGATATATGCGCCTTTGGTGAGGCAATGTTGGATAATGTAAGGGCCATGCCAAAGTGATTCAAATTTGTCGTGGCCAAAGGTATCATGATCGATATCATAAGCCAGGACGAGGTCGCCTTCGCGAAATGATCGAAGGTTGACATGGCGATCAAAGGTAGCCTTGGATCGTTTTTTAGCTGCCTCGTTGTTCTGTAAGGAAGATCGAAAATCTTCATCCAGAGACTCCAATTTCAGCAAGCATTGCTCCATTGGAGCAGTGTCAGGTAATATCTCAATTGCAGTGTGTAAGGTGGGAATTTCACACTCGATGGGAAGAGTTGCCTCGACCCCATGGACTAAATGGAATGGTGTGAACCCCGTAGTGGTCTTCACTGTCATTCGATAAGCCCATAGCACAAAAAATAACATATGATGCCAATTGGTTTTATGTTTATTAACCATGCACTGTAACATGGTCTTGAGGACTTTGTTAACTGCCTCGACCTATCCATTTGACTGAGGGTAATATGGTGAGGCAAACTCGTGAGAGAAGCCTAGTCAAGATGAGAGTTTGACGAAGATCTCATTCTTGAAGTGTTTCCCATGGTCGGAAACGAGTTGGAGTGGTACTCCAAAACGGGATAAGATGTGATTAAAGAAAAAACGCGATGCAGTGTCAGCGGTGTTGTTGAAAGTGGGCATAGTTTCGGCCCATTTGGTGAAGTAATCAACGACGACAACAATGTATTGTTGGAGGGGGGATTACAAGTCATAAAGTCGATGCCCCATTTACAAAAAGGGCCGACAATAATGACAGGGTGAAGAAGAGCGGGGGGAGCTCGGGCTTTGTTGGCATAAAGCTGGCATTGTTCACATCGTTTCACGACATGAATGCAATCATGAAACAAGGTAGGCCAAAAGTAATCAGCTCAGATAATATTTTGAGCCATGGATATACCCGAAAGATGGCCCCCACATGCGCTGTTGTGGCAGTCATTTAAGACTTTGTTGGCCTCGTCAATAGTCAAGCATCGACGAAGAATGGTGTCAACGCCCCGCCGGTATAGGATGTCTCTGATGAGAAGGTAGCGGGGAGCCTGATGGCGAATACATCGACGATCATCCCGTGAAAGGTGGTTACCAAACTTTTGAGTTCGGAGATAGACGAGAAGTTTGTCATACCAAGGATCATCTGAAGTGATGTAAAAGAGATTTTTGTCAGGAAATTCGGTGTTGATGGGAGAACTGGTGGTGTCAGAGGGGAGGGTTGTGACAAGTTCGGCGAGAACGAGGGCCTTCTTACTCTTAGGTGTTGAGAACTTGAGGTCGTATTCCTGAAGGATAATGATCCATCGAGCGAATTTTTCGTTAACTTGTCGACGACTGAGAAAGTACTGTGTAGGATTGGAATCTGCTACGACCTTTGTGGCGCGAAGCAGGATGTAATGGCGCAGTTTCTGGACTGTGAGGACAACTGCAAGAGAAAGTTTGTCTTTGTGTTTATAATTCAAGGGTGGTCCTGAGAGGTTCTTACTAACGTATTAAATGACGTGTTCACGATTATTATCTCCGATATTGAAAAGGATGCTGGCTACTGATACAGTTGATGCTGATATGTAGAGGATATAGTCACGATTATAGTCAGGTGCACTAATTAAAGGTGCGTTTGAAAGCGCTACTTTAAGATCGTCAAATGACTGTTGGGCATAGTCGTCCCAGTAAAAAGGGATGTCGTGACGTAGTAAGTGAAGGAAACCGTGTGCGCGTATGGCGTAATTCGGGACAAAGCGTCTAAGAAAGTTATCTTTGCCCCGAAGAATCTGAAGTTCTCGTAAATTTCAGGGAGGTGGAAGTTCGATGATAGCTTGGACTTTGAGGGGGTCCACGGTAATACTGCTTTGGGAAACAACAAAACTGAGGAGGCGCCTGATGGTGACATAGAACACACACTTGAGAGGATTCAAGCGGATGTTGTACTGACGACACCGTTGAAAGATGATTCATAAATCATCGAGATGCTAGGTGCATTTGTTGGATCAAGCTGTGAGGTCATCCAAGTAGGCGAGGATGATGTTAGCCAGATCGTGGAATATGTATGTCATCGCCTGCTGGAAAGTTGCACCGACATTCTTTAAGCCGAAAGGAATGACACGATATGCAAAGGTACCCCATGGGGTAGTGAATGCAGTTTTATACTGATCGGCTGGGTGGATTTGAATTTGGTTATAGCCAGAGTATCTGTCCATAAAGGAGAGAGCCTCATGGCCGGTGAATTCGTTGATAATTTGATCAATGAAAGGCATTGGAAAGTTGTCTTTTGGACATGTGTTATTGAGATCACAAAATTCGGTGCAAACGTGGATAGTGCCATGTTTTTTGTCGACGGGTACAGGGTTGGAAACCCATGAAGTGTAAGCGATGGGGTAAATAAACCCGATAGCGCGTAATTTGTCGATTTCGGCTTTGATAGCCGCGACTTTGGATGGGTGTAGTGGTCGTTGTTTCTGGCGAACTGGTGTTATGTCGGGCCAGGTGTCAATGCGATGTTCAACAATAGAGGGTTCGAGGCCAGGCATTTCCATGTATGACCAGGTGAATATATCCCTATATTCCTGGAAGAGGGCTTTATATGCGTCAATTTCCTGAGGAGTGCAAGCAGCTCCAATGGTGATTTATTCGACGATGCCATGTTTAATGGAAATGTTGATTTTGATGGTGGGGGAAATGTTGGCCATGTTGCCTTCTTCAAATGCATCAGGAGCAGGAATGAGATTTTTGAACCAATCGATAGGCCCTGATGGGATAAAATCCTTGGTTTTGACCACGTAAATGGGGTTTTGGTTAGGAGGCATGGGGGCCTCCTGTGGAGAAAAGAGTGCGCGGTGATGTAGCGCATCCCAGGGCGAGTCTGGGTGGTGTAGCTCTTCAAGTATTTCCTCGTCGCATTGAAAAAACTAGGAATACAAGGGGTCATGAGGAGTGATCTTGGTGATAGTGTGGTTGCGCCCAAATGGAGAAGCAGAGGGAGAAATACTAGGAGATGGTGAGGGTTCACTCGACATAAACCATATATTGAAGTACTGAGGGGTACCTGTGGTGGTTGGGTGGAGAGTGTCCATAGGGGGATGAGAAGGAGAGTTGGGGGGGTTACGGGGTAAGTCCTCAGAGACGTTATTGAAGAACCATGGAGGCGTTGGGAGTGCCTCTGGCTCAGGGGAAATGACATGAAGATCCTCTAGTGACGAGGTAATGTCAATAATCGCCTCTGCGGGTTGGTGAAGCAGGGCCAATTGATGTTGCCTATATTCAAGGATCATAGGACATTGGTGTGTAAAATGAGCTAATGAATCGCAGACAGAGCAAGGGAATCTCATACGTTCATTGACTGAAGTGGTGACATAGCGGATGTCAGTGATGTTTGTTGATGAGGACTTAGCAGGACTGGGGTTGTTCTGGAAGTTCTGGCATACAGCCGCTAATGTCTTCCGAAAGCGTGGTAGTGCTGGGCAATAATGGGTGTAATGGCCATACTCTAAACATATAGCACAAGCGTATTTGGTCCTCAACCCTTTACTATTGGAAGGGTGGGTGATAGTGGTGGGACTAGCAGTAGTGGCGGGTGTTATGGGAGTTTGATTGAGGGGGATCAAATTCTGTAATTCAGGTAGTGATGGGTAGTTGTTGGTTTGGTGGCCCTCTTTCTCACATAGTGCGCAAGGTGGTGGGATGTGTGGAGGATGTGGAGCGGTGGGATCTTTCTTCTTTCTCCTGCCCCCAGCTGTAGCCAGGAGGTTAGTGTGTGGGGTGGTGGTGGGGGTAAGGATGGGAATCGTCATGGGGAGGCCTTCCTGTGGGGGAAGGGATGGTCAAGGGACCATCTCAGGTGGGTGTAAATACCACACTGGGATGTCTAACACCATATTGGGTAGTGTGAGAGTTGCGGCTACCTGAAAAGATTCTATGCTTGGTGGAGGTTAAAAGAAGAGAATTTGGGTGAGGGGTTGGGGAATTGTCTCCCAAATGGGACTATTCCCCTGAGGGGATGTGGATTCGTGGACTGTTGGGGTCGACGAGTGCGCAGGAGGCTCCGGTGGGGGTGGTTCGGTGACTATTGGGACGTCAGGAATGACTAAAGCCTCCTGAGGAGGACGAGCGTCCTCTGTGTGAGTTTTGTTAGATGATATGATGCACACTTGATTAGCTGGATGAAGGAGTGGTGGTGCTCCATGGTACATCCCTAACAAGGATGGATCTTTAAAAATCCTAGGACCCATCTCGATGAGTGGATATGCGTCTTGGTTTGTGTGGATGAGGGGAAGAATGTTATCGAGGTTGGCATATGGGTTAGGCTCATAATGTGAGACTTGGTCAATGGTAACGATCTTCCCATTGTGGGGGAACATCATTGTCCGAAAGACAGAATATGCCACTGCCTTCATAGTGTACATGTAGCTACGACCGAAAAAGATATTATAATCGAGCGGGGCATTGATAACTTCGATGTCAATGAGAATAGTCTTGCCCCCGATTTTGACGGGGACATTTTGAAAGATCCCTTCAGGAGAGGATGGTCGTCCGTCATAAGCTCGTAATGTGATGGCGGAGGGTATGAGTTCCGGGGAACCAAGATCCTTCCATACTGTTTTGGACATAATGCATGTAGATGCACCTTCATCGATGATACATCGATGAACTGTGATGTTCCATATTTTTACTGGTATTTGAAAAGCAATCAAGACGGGAAGATGAGGTTCTTCATTGTTAAGATCAAAGGTAATGAGTCGAGTATCGGCAAGGTCAAATTCCCCCAAGGAGAAAAGTAGTGATTTCCCCTGAGTGGGACAAGTCTGGAGGACTTCCAAGACTGACATGGCAGCCGGGGATTGCGCTAAGTCATCTACCAAGCTATAGTTATGAGCTGCCCTAGCCTGTGGGTTGTGGACATTCCTGTGCAAGGGGATGCAAGGGATGCGAAGTGGTGGTTCAGTGGAAGGGAGAGGAATCACCAATGGGGGGTCCCTTTGGTGTAGGGTTTGTCTCTAGAGTGATGGGAGGAGACTCATCAGGTGTGTGATACTGACGATTACGCGTTTGCAGAAGGATTTATTCCTCACTGGTGAGGCGAATTGTTTGCTCTAATAGATTGTTGGGGTTGTGGTATTAGCCCACCTGAGGTGGGGGATGCTGTGTGTCCTGTTGGGTTTTTATCACACCTTGATATGGAATAGGATTTTGCAACACGGCGGGAGGGGTTTGTTGCACATATTGTTGTGGTGCCTGTTGAGGGGTAGGTTGTGTAGGAGAATGGGGAAGACTACCTTAGTCTTTCAACCGCTTGAAATCAATGATCTGGGGGAAATGGTGAGTGTAATGACTGAACTCACCACAAAGGTCACAAGGGAAGATTGTTTTAACATTATTTCTCCCTTGGCGTTTGTTATTATTTCCCCCTTGGGGGTTTTGGTTCCCTTGGTTCTGGTTGCCCCCAGTTGGTTGGTGCTGTGGAGGTTGATTCCCGCCTTGACTTGGGTTGTTTTTATTCCTATTCCATCCTTTCTTCTTGGCATTGTTCGATGGATGAGTTGGGTTGGCTGTGTTCAACTGTTCAAAACTTTGGTATTGTTGAGTGACAGAAGGTTGAACAAAATTCACCCCTGCATGTAGATGTGGGGGAGCCATGGTTGTGGAGGACCAGGAAATGGGAAGTATGGATTTTGTGGTGGTACCGATCCATAAGGTACATAGGAAGGCGTAGTCCTTTCACTAGTACTATAAGCTGATGTTGAGGGGGTACCACTCTTTGTGGGAATAGGTGGATGTATGGGAGGTGTCGGCGGTGGTCCACTAATGGGTGGGGGTATAGCGACAGGATATGGCTTTTGATAAAAAGGTGGGGGGTAATAAGGAGTGCCCCCATATGCTGGCAGGTATTGAGGTGTTCCATAAATCAGTGGTGGTTGGGGTTGTGGACTATGGTGTGTGGTGGCACCGATTAGTCTGTCCGCTGAGTGAGACATCCCAGGTTTGTCTTGGCCAAATGGCACACGTTTTGGAAGATCAGGTAGTACCATGTATAAGTACCCTGACTATGCATATATGAGGTCATACTATTGGGCCTTACTAATGGCTTCCTCTTTGGATTGAGGGAAGGTGGAAGCTACATCCTTTCCAAGGAGAGAGACAAGTGATCTAAGAAACCAGTCGAGACATTGTTGCTTGGTGGTTTCCTCTTTGCACAAACTACGTCACCTATGCCACTCATGAATCTGGTCAGTGATGTGTGTAGATGAGGTTTGTTTGAAGTTAGACAGTAGTTCTAGACCATTGTCATGGCGGATGGGTAATTGGAAGAAGGTCAAGAATTCTTTGGCCAATGACTCAAAGGTCGCATGGGACCCTGAATTTTCTTTGACATACCATTTAGTCGATGGGCTAGTGAGTGTGCATTGAAATAATTGCAGCCTGATGGAATCATCCATAATGCTATTGGAAGAGCACCAAAGATGAAAGGTCATGATGTGGTTGGCAGGGTCATCCCCTGCCTTTACTTCAAACTTTGGTATGTCTGAAGGTAGTTTGGTTGGCATTGTAGGCCATGTGGGTTCATGCAATATAGGATCATTGGTGAGTTTGGTGAGATCCGGTATGTTGAGAGAGGCCAAATATGGCATCTGTAGTGGGGGGGGAGTATTATCTCTGGCCTCAGTGTGTTGTGAACCTGACCCTTGATGGGGGCTAGGTGGGTTGGTTCTCCCTCCTTGAGAGGAAGTGGGTCCTCCGCTTCCATGTAAAGAAGAGCGAGTGAACGTATGGCCTTGGGAAGTTGACCCAATTAATGTAGAACCAAGCAAAGTTGATCCTAAGATAGTAGCACTCACAGGAGTGTGTGAAGGAGGTGTCGATGAGCGGGCATGACCAGATACTCCCCCTAATATAGGAGAGAGGTTGAGCAAACATCGTGAACGACGGAGGTTCTGTGGTTCCCCTATGATGTCAGACTAGCTGTGTGAATGTGTGCAAAAAGTGGTGAGAGAAATACAGAAACAAGAGCCTTTGCGTTGAATGTTTACATAATATATATATCCAAATCAAACTGTAATCAGATGTGCATCATACATAAAATGAGAAAATAATCATATATGTGGGTAAGTGGGTTTTGTCCATCTGAGGGAATCAAAAGAAATCAAATGCTCGTGTCCTAGAAGACATAACGTCCTTCCTCTCAAATAGCACTGGACCTTCCAATAGTACTCAACAGTGGGGTCTGAAGTCACAGGAAGAGAAACTAGTAAAGGATGAAATAATTGGTTATAATGAGGGGTAAAGGGGGCATATCCCGAAAGAGCTGGCAATATTTCCCAATAGCCACAAAAAATCCAATCAAGGTGCAGTTGCAGCCCACAATCGCCACCTGGGTAGATGTCCTACAGTTGGTCACTAGGTACCTCGGTCAAAGTGCGGCATTTAGATTTTCGGCCTAAGAAATGGGTCATGGGCTGGATCCCGTCCAAGAGGTGGGTGCCTCAAGGGGGGACGCACAGAACAACCGGACCTCGGCCTTCAACCCTTCACAGGTATCTCTCTGCCTTATGGTAATTGGAACACTTGACTTGGAGGATTTTAAGTTCCCTATTTGACAACCTCTATGTTTTGATAATGTGAGAACCAGATAATGGGGAGTTATTTGGATGCCTATCCCCGAGATCCTACCTAGACTAAAAAATTTCTTTTGGCACCTCCTGTGGAGGAAAACTTAGTGATTTTTTAGAAAGATTTTAGATGTAGTTGTTTTGGGAGGTTGGGGGTGCAAACCAACCTCGTTGATTAAAAAATGGGAGTGAATAGTCCTATCTAGAAAAGATGGGGTATTTGTCGGAATCCCTTTTTGGAGGAAACTTACTTAGACCTCCACGTTTCAAGAAGAAGCTATGTGGGTGATAAATGACTTTTGTGTGTGAGTGAAAGTGTGCCAATTTTTAGTTAATTATATGTCACCTTGCTGCATGTGGACTTCGCTTGGTCCTTACAAGAGTTTGATTACCTAATTATCTAAATGCCTTTGGTACAACCTTGAGTAATTCAAAATCCCTAGGAAGCTAGCATGTGGACATGTGGGCCTGTTACTATCCTTTAACTCCCTATGGTGATGTAATCTAGAAAATCTTGAAACTATCCTAGATTGAACATGTGGGCATGTATGGGCCCGTTACAAACCTTTAAACTTTCCTAGTGTTTTGATCTAAGAAAGCACAATTCCAAACACTATCCTATCTTTGTAGCATGTGGGCATGTATGGGCCCGTTACAATATTAAGATATGTTTGAAAAATAAAACTAAGAGGGGTCCCAAGAAGGGTCGTTGTCCTCTCCTAAAGGTTTTTTAAATTTTGTTAAGGGAGATGAAATTGTTTTACAATCTTTTTCTGATTCTCAAGATCGCTTGAATGCGCAAGAGAAGAGTATACTAAGCGATTGTAATTTAGTTTCTAGTCCTAATGTAAGTTTATATGTGATTAAAAAATGAGTTCCACCTTATCTTGTAAGTCAAAACAAGCCATCCATGTGGAAAAAAGCAAAGAAGGGAAATTGATTTTTATCCTCCTAGGTGCCTATGTGTGTTTTGACTAACCCCTTTATATGATGAGGGGACTAAGTGTGGTGCAGTGTTTAGAGCATGCTTAACATCATTTTTGAGAAGGAAAATGGCCTTCCCCACATCCCAACAACTTACAATGTGAAATTTTAATCAAATGCGTGGCCCCTAGTGAAGACAGAGGTGCACAGAGTGTAGGCACGTGAACAGAGATGAGTCAGAAAGCGCATGCGCACAGAGAAAGGTTGTCACTTAAGCACATGCGCCCGATGCGCGTCTATGGGGTAGAATACCCACGCACTTGTGACAAGTGGCCGAGAAAGAAAAATCCGGATGGATTTCTCTCAATTCTCCTTTGAATTGAATGGTTGGCAGGTCGGCCTAGGCCGGTTTGTGCACCTACAAGTTAATCCAACTAAAAGAAGAGAAAAATAAACCCAAATGAGGGAGGAGTTTGATACCTATCCCCAGTGGAGTCTCCAATCTGTTGCACCCTTTTGGTCACCTTGGTGAGAAAATAAGAGGTTCTTGCATGCCCAGTTGGGTCTTGCTGAGCATGACAACTGTAGAGGAAAGAGTTAGAGAAAGAAAAACAAAACTATAAGCAAGAATTAAACTAATACAAACTAAAATAACAAGCATAGGGACATAGAGATAACAAAAACAAAAACACCCATGTCACCAATGTAATAGGCTGGTCTATTGATGAAATCAAAGCACCAAGAAGAAAGGGGACAATGAGTCCCTTCTTCCTCCAAGGGAAGGCTCTTGGACCCTCACAAGCTTGCTCTCCTTACAACAAAGAAAATGAGAATAGTGGTGAAAGAACTCTTTGCATATCCACTCAATGGAGAGGTGGATTTATCAATGAAATGGTGCCAATGCGTTCTTGTCAAGGAAGGAGTCCTTAAAACAATATAGGCATCATAACATTACTTAGAATTCCTTGAGAAAATGAGGTGCATTCATGGATTTTTATAGCATTGCATTGGGTTATTGTGTAACTCCTTTGTAGTGTGAAAGGAGGCCATTTAGGGCATTATTAGGTTTTTGACCAGCCCACCATTCAGATCTAGCCCGGATTTGGAGGTCAAATCGTCTTGGGAGCTGAACCATAAGTGGTTGGGAGGCCGACCACATTCATAAATGCGTCGTTTAGTAGGTGTGCGTATTTTTGCGCTAACAGTCACGCATCGTGCGCGTATACGCGCACTCTACGTTCCTGTTCCGTGCATGTGCGCGCGTGCCCAACTTCTTTAAAGAACTCTTCAATTTTTCACTACTTTGTATAGTTTCTGACCTTTTTTGAATGTTGTGATATTAATTCAGGGCCATGAATGACTTCATTACTGTTTGACAATGCTGAGTTCTTGTAACCATGTGCTGACGAAATTTCAGTAATAACACTCGTGATGAATATTTCCATATTTGTTCTGATGTTGTTGTGATGATAGCCTCATGACAAAGATTTCCAGTTGCATGCTGATGTTTTTGAGATGCCAGCCTCATGCTGAATATTTCCAGCTTCATGTTGATGTTGTTGATATGCCAGCTTCATGCTAAATATTTCCATCCTAGTGATGATGTTGATGATGCTCCATCCTTCATGTTGTGATGTTGCCATTGTTGATGATGCTCCAACCTTCGTGTTGTGATGCTATTGTTGTTGATGTTGTATCATCCTTGTGTTTTTATTGTTGATGATGATGTATTAGTGTTATAATAATCCATGTTGATGCAAATGATCACGATGCCACTCCTTCTCCTTGCTATGGATGATGGTATTAATGATGAGAAAAAATTCCAATGATTTATAGATATGTCAGTCAGTGTTCCAGATGTTGTTGATGTTGTTTCCCTCTCTCTCTCCTGATGATGTTGTAGAATACCCTTCTTGTTAAGAGGGAGTGTTGAAATATTATAACTCCAAAGAGTATTCTATTTATTATTGAGTGATTATGCATTAGATCAATCCCATTTTGTGGATTGATCATGTCGGGAATTGTAATTGACCAAATATCCTTTTTTGGATTGGTCAAACCCTAAATATGTTATGTGAATTGAGAAGTCGCCCCACAGGCTAATTAAAGTGGTTCTAACCACTAAGAAGACAAGTTAGCCTTGCCCAGTGAAGAGAGACCTTTCCAACACCTGCCAGTTTGTATAAATAAAGGAATTCAATGCCTCATTTGATCACTAACTCAATACCTCCCTTAATGCATAAGTTTGGTAGCTGCAGTTGGGA
>WSFP011554062.1:0-11226 GCA_009831015.1 Picea engelmannii
CAAAACAAGATACGACCACTTCCTACTCTATTGACATTAGCTTGAAAACAGATCTATCACTGAATGATAAGTTCATGTAGCATCAGACACAAACTAGAAAGAAATAGGCCAAGCGTGTCATATTAATGAGAATAACGACAGCATTACTTACAATCGTAGATGCGAATGCGACAGCTTCGTCAGGTCCTCTTCGTCTAACCCTTGCCTGAAAGATCCACAACCTGGATGGCAGCAGCTGCACTGATGGTTCTTCTCTAGCTGACTGCAAATTTCCACCAAGATCATAAGTTTCACATATGTAATTCTTCCCCCTCTCCTCACCATAGAGCTTGCTTATATAGGTTGGGAAGAGGCTAACCACTTGAGTTATGTTTAGAACCAGTTAGGAACCTCTTCCTTGGTTGAGAGATCTTTTGAAAAAACCAAGAATTCGAGCTTAACTTCCTCCTAAACTCGAATGATTCTCCCCTTATTCTTCTCACCGGGCTAACAGTTCACCCAGAATAGGGAGCGCTCCTTCAGAAAGGTCACAGAGTGCTATAACGCTCCCAGAAAGGTCCAGAGAAGCGCCAGCTCTTCAAATTTGGGTAACGCTCCTGCAAAGGGGTGAAAAGGCACTATAACGCTCCTCAGCCATGGTGAAGGGGTGCCAACGCTCCTCAGGTAGTGTTAGAGGAGCGTTCCCCTTCCAAAACCTTGATTATGAAGCCTTCTAAGGTATTGAGAGATGTTTGACTTCAGTAGACCAGTTTCCTTCCTTCAAATTGAGTAAATGAGATGTCCCAAGTGCCTCTGTGATGTTGTCTTTGAGGTAACATGACTCAACAGTATTTACGACACTCTTATGACCAACTTGCGACATTTGCGACAAGTTGTACAGGAGTTGCGACACTTTGTGACAAGTGAGAGGTATGTGCGACACTTATCCAGTTGAGTGATTTGGATGTGTAACACCTATAACCCCCCCTTCCTCTACCTCGGGTGACACTGCATCTTCTTCACAGGTTTTTCTGAAAGGGTTGGTAGTTAGGGTTTTTTTGGTGTGTCATTGAAGAATTGAACCCTGGGTATGCCCCTATTCCAACAAATGGTTCCATTTTCGGGAACTGAAACTGTGATTGTTGGGAAATGAAGTAAAGAAAAGAGAATCTATGTATGTAGATCTGTTGTTGTAGTGTCCAATACTCTACTTGACTTGCAAATCTCTGTGCTAAGAAAGAAACCCAATCTGAAGAAAAGAGGTAAGATCTTGAAAGAGGTAAAACTTTTGTAAGTTTTAAACCTGTGAAGTAAAACAATGCATATAGATTCTTAAGAAAAACATAATTTAATCAATGGCTCATACACAGAGTACACAAAGATTTTATACCGGAAACCCTCAACCGGGAAAACCTTTCTTATATTCATTATCTTGAATTTCACCATTAACCATACAATATATACAATGTTTTTAGGTATTCTGTAGTTACCAAAACCCTAATCCATTAATCTGGGATTAATTTAGTAAGCCGCTAAAAATAGAAAAATCCGCTAAAAATAGAAAAAACTGCCTGAAAAAAAATAATTCGGGGTGCTGCCACGAACCCCGTCGGCCCCGGGCTAATGCCTGGTGCTGAACGCTGCGTATAACCAGGGGGGCATACCTACCCCCCTGGGACCCCCCTAGGAAAGCGCCTGGCACACACAACACAAAGAGTGCTACTACGAGGGATCGCTAGACACAGTTGTCGAATCTGACGCGACCACACACACACATGCAAAGAATATAACACATACCCAACAACTTTGTGCTTTGATAGAATAAGATAAGTGGAAATTTTTGTTTCGAAAGAATGAATCTAGGTATGTTTGATAGATTCTATCCTAGTCTGAAAGCTAGGGTACAGTTAGAAGAAAGAGTTGATCTGAATAAATTTGATAGAAATAGAGAAAGATATGTCATTCCTATGCATAGAAAAAACATTTGGACTAATGAGTGGATGCAGGAACCTAGAAAGGATTTTTGCAAATTGCAGGCTCAACACTGTGATCCTAGTGCGAAGTACAGGAAAAGTTGGGGAAATTACAAAAGAAAGAGAGGATTGACATTATGTTATAACTGTAGAAGACCGAGACATCTTGCTAAGGAATTCCCTGGTATAGGTCCTATTTGTCTTTGTTGTAAAATTGTTGGTCATGAAGTTGAGGATTGTCCATGAATGATTGCCAAATTTGAAAGGATGAATATGAGACAAGAAAACTATCAAGAGAGTAAGAGCATGTTAAAGAATCATCAAGAGAAATAATCAGAGAAATCTTAGAATATGCTATTACAGTTGAAAGATATGATTAATGATCACAAAGATGTTAGTTTATCAGAGATATTGAGAGAAAAAAACGCATAGATACAAGAATAGGAGACTTCGACATAGACTGTGTCCTGGATGAGGAGGCACAAGTGAATATTATGACATAAAGCACTTGGGAAATTTTGGGAAAACCTACTGTGATACCTTCATTGGGAAGAATAGGCTTGTTTAAAGGAAATATGATAACCCTATGTGGAAGAGTTACTAATGTACTTGTTATCATTCATGGAATAACGACAGAAGAAAAATTTGAAGTTATTAGGTTTGCATGCTTTAATCATAACTCAACTTCATACTTTAGTTCAAACTTAGAACTAGACTTGAGACTGGTACACTTTAGTTCGAAAATAGAAGTAGACTTGAGACTTCAGTTACAACTCAACATTACACTTTAGTTCGAAAATAGAACTAGATTTGAGACTAGTATGCTTTGGTTCAAAAATAGAACTAGACTTGAGACTAGTATACTTTAGTTCGAAAATAGAACTAGACTTGAGACTTCAGTTACAACTCAACATTACACTTTAGTTCGAAAATAGAACTAGACTTGAGACTTCAGTTACAACTCAACATTACACTTTAGTTCAAAGATAGAACTAGACTTGAGACTTCAGTTACAACTCAACATTACACTTTAGATCAAACATAGAACTAGACTTGAGACTTTAGTTACAACTCAACATTACAATTTAGTTCAAAAATAGAACTAGACTTGAGACTTCAGTTACAACTCGACTCTTTACAAGGAAATTCAAAATTCTTTTCATGGTGGATAATGTTACACGTGCCAACGCACTAGATCAATACATTTATGTTATTTTCAATATTAGGAATATCGTTTGTTTCTAGATCATAGGAATTTTATATTCAACCTATATTTTTCTAGATGCCTTGACTTTTTCTCATGCCTCACAAGGCTTGACTAGGATCACGGAGGTTGTACGTTCCCCCTGAATTTTGCACTAGTCTGTCTATGCTCACAGAGGTTGTATGTTCCCCCTAACTTTTGCACTAGATTGTATATGCTCACAGAGGTTGTACATTCCCCCTGAATTTTTCATTAGATTCACATAGCATCTCATTCGTCCTGACTTTTGGTTTGTCTCCCAGAGGTTGTACATTCCCTCTGGATTTTTTCAATACCTCACAAGACTGGTTGATTCTCCAAATCTCCCTGGCTAGCCTCAGGGTGACCCATATGGCCTCTCATTGGAGAATGACTATCTATGATGCCAAATTTAACACTTGGGAGGGCTCTTGAGTCCTCTATGTGAGAGCTCTTCTTACAAATGATAAACTAGAAAAAAATTTGTGAAGAAATCCAATATTATTCCCTTAGGAGGTGAGGTGAATAGCTTAATAAGATGATTCTAGTATGCTCCAAGAAGAAAAGAGGTTTCTTGTAGGAGAATAGAGGCAGCATAACAATACAATGAGATTCTTAAATTCTTAGTGCACCCATGGCATTCTTTTATAGATTGCCTTTGAGGTAATATCCAACCAGTCTTTAGTGTGAACAAGGGGCCCTTTAGGGCACCCTTAGGTCTTTGACCAACACCCCACTAGGATTCAACTTGGATTTGAGGGTCAAATCAAGTTGGGAGTTGGTCCAAAAGTGGGTGGGGAGCCGAAAAAAACCATAAATGTGTTGTTCATAGGTGTGTGTGGCTTTTCTTGTACACAGTCATGCATATGGCACATTGTGCTCTCTATGGACTTATTTGGCCCGTGCATTATGCACGCACTTACTTTAATGTTTTAGCGCATGTCAATTTTTTGACCAGTTGTATAGATTTTACCTCTTGGAAATGTTTTCTTGGTGTTGCAGGTGAACTAATAGGTGTTTGGAGATGTTGTATTCTTGTAACCATTTGCATGCAATGTTGTGGATGAAATTTCAGTGATAACATATGCCCCCTCATGTGTGAGGTTATGAGCATACGTATAGTCGAAATACATCAATGTTTCTTCTACTGAGAGTACCATTTTAAGGAGTGTTGAGAGGAACTACAAGATCGACATGTTGAAGGGAGAGGGGAAACTGTGGGACCAAACCTTTCTCTAGGTAGGAAAATAAATTTTGTATACAAATGAGGAGGGCATGCCCCATGCGTGTTTCATGTAACTCAAAAATGTAATATAGTAACTGAAGCTATATGCTGATGTAAATAACTACAGTGCCCTTTGGGGCGGTTTGATAATGGTAGATAACAATTCGGATGGTGAACATACTCTGAAAAGAGGTGATGACACCTGTAAGAAGTGTCGATGACTCGTAGGCATTGATGGCCTAACAAATTCAAAGGTCTTCGGCTAGTATAAAACAACTGCAACAGTCATGAAGTAAGACCCACCGTAACATGAGAGTGTGTTGAAGTCAAATGTTAAGGGGGTCAACGACAATAGAGAGCAATGATGGTTCTCTCTGTGCCATCTGAGACTCCTCATTGTAAATTTAATGAGAGTCAAGATATTTTCACCCTTCTATCAACTATGTTGATGTTGATAGAAAGGGAGACATGACTCCAAGAAGTAAAAGGGATTCATCAAATCCCTTGCATAAGATCAGGAACTGGTAAGGAACATGGAAAAAGTTGAGATGTAGTGAGACTCAAGACTACCCTTGGTTGGGGATATATGTGAAGGATGAGTGACAACAACAATGAAACTGGATCTAGTGCCAGAGGGATGACTAGATGTGGGTTAAATTGTGCCAGAGGCATGAAAAAGTGGACAAACTCATAGATTAGAGGTACATGGACTGTGGGATACTCAGGGTTTATGGATGATGTCAACAAGAGTAAAAGATAATTAATTCCCCAACCAAGGGCGACATGGGTTTCTTTGCCAGAAAAAATAAGGTCGCCAAGGGCGACAAAAAAAGATATGTAAATGCTGGAAACAAAGGATTTTTACAATTTACCAAATGAATAAAGAATAATTTTTGATGAGTGTACATATACAGAAACGAGTGCCCTAGTACAACATGGATTGGCCTGTGAGGGAACAAGTGTCATGGACAATTGGTGGAGGGTGGGGGCCCCATGGGTGGATGGAAATCTACAGATGGGCAAATTGATTGCATGGATGATTTTAGGGGCTAAATTTTTCTCTTTGGCTAATTTTCCATGGTTTTTCCAAAAACAAGATTCGTTGTTTTAAAAATGATTCACCCAAATTCTATAGGATAAAATTATTTTACTTTAATAATCGACAAAATTTTATAAAAACTATATAAAATCCTTAGAAATTTGAATATTTTTACAAAAATATCGTCAAACATTTATAGTTGGCATATGAAGGATTAGTAAGATTGCCAAGGTTTCTACATTTTAAAATAAATTTCTATCCTTAAAATCATCCCTGACTAATTGTGGATGAAGTGGAGGTTTAATTATACTGCGGAGGTGCATTTAAAATGGAATCATGATGAGATAATCTAGGAGTCCATTGGGAAAGCCAACAAAATGAGGAGAAGGAGTATGTGGTTGATTCTTGGAAATGAGTAAGACTATCAGGACTCCCATCCCTAAGGGGTGAAAGCAACATGAGTGTCAAAGTGCCAAGGGGAACTATGGATGGAACAACTCATGGGGAGGAGAGTGCTACTAGGTGACAGTACCGAATTACAGCGGAGGTGATAGTAATGCAGATCTGGATGTGAGGATCCTATAGGAAAATGTCAGAGGGTGTGACTGGGAGATGCAATTGATATTCAGAGGGAATGATTACATGCTAGTGTTGATCATATACCTGAAGGGGCTGCACTGGTTTGTGATGACTAAGTACCTGCACACATGAAAACCGAATACCTGACGTGAACAATATTTGAAGATAAAGAACATATAACAACTATTTGATAATTTTGAACATGAGCATGTGTACCTGGACATGATGTGAGAAAAATGATCCCCCGGGGCTGAATATGGATGGTGACCCAGGGAATGTGACTGTGTAGGTGGCAGGATCCTAATCCCGTGGTTGAATATGGATCGAAAAATAGAGACTCTGATCTCCTGTAGCTGACTGTGGAAGTTTGGAAAAAGGGGCTATAGATAGTTGTGGGGTCCACAATGCCACCTCTTTTGTAACGACTGTCGTAGTGAGTTGACAAGAGGATTTATAGGAGATTTGATGATTACGGGAGTGCGAGTCGATCGATATAGGATTTGCGAGAGCCAGCTTAGTGGTCTCATCCTCTTGCATAGTAGATAGGATTTATTTTCTAGGCAGGGTCGTATGGGTGTTCATACTAAGGGTTTTCGTAGGGGTGGGCCCACCAATGCACGAGAGAAGGAAGGCCATGCTAAGATGCGCAGGCATAATTCCCTATCCTATGCATGATGTGTGTCTATGTTGAAAATATTCATGCACGGTGGTGCATGAGTGGGAAAAATAGGTGCGCATTAGGTGTGCGCTTGTTCAAATTACAGCTGCGCACTGTGCGCAACTATTTCTCAAACCACTGTGCATCGATGCACAGATGTGTTAAGAACATGTGTGCATGAATGCACACCTGTGAGGGTGACATATGTGCATTGATGCACATCTGTTTCTTCGACAAATGCACATTGATGCACAACTATGTGAATAACAATCGCGCATGTGTGCGTGCTTGTGTGGGGTGATAGTCGTGCACTTGAGGCAAAGTTGGGGTTTTGAAAAAAAACTTGTATTTTTGAATATTTTTTAATGATGATGATGGCTGATAAAGTGTTGTTGGTGTGAATGCAGGTCATCATCTCAGTATGTCAATCCATTGAAGAAAGAGAGGGACTGAGAGTGGTGAGAGAGGAGTTAGGTATTCAGAGACTTTTGGCAGCATGTGGGTTGCTTAAGTTCTTTGAATTCCCACTGATACGGGCGTAGGAGTACCTACTACAATATTTGATTTCTATGTAGAGCATTGATCTGCAATGTTGCATTATACGGCGACAACAATTGACATTCTTGGCTATGGAGGATGCCTATTTATTAATGGGGCTCCCTTTCCGGGGAATGGCCCTATCTACGGATCTCCAATTGCTAGCAGATGTACACTTGGTAGATGTGGCATGGAGGTATTATTCGATACTAAACATTATGTCAGGCTGTGTTGCCCATATTGAGGCAATGGATGATTTGTTACATTAGTGTATCGTGATGATGATTGTGAGGATCTACAGATCCCTGGTGACTCAATGCATCAATCGTGGTCAGTTGAGTATTATGCGGAGAGTGTTGGATGGGGATTTTATATCTTGGGGGTCAATGTTGCATGCCAATATGATGGGGCAGATTAACTGGTATCAGACTACCCAATCCGGTGACTTTGCCTTTGGATTGATCTTGGTGGCGTGGTTTTTGGAGAGGGTGCCCATGTTGTGCCCTAGAGTGTTGTTGTTGGCAGATGAGGCACGAGAGCCATGAATGATGCGATGGGCATCGATTTTTGTATGGAATGGAGGTGGGGAGGGTGGCCACTATTTCATGACTACCTTGGCATGTGTGTGGCGCCAAATGCCACATATTATATTGTGGTTCCCAGATGGTGGGATGGAATTCCGGCATGACATGGATATGATGTTGCCTCTTGGGGAGGTTTGGGACCAGAGAGGTATGTTGGTGTACTTTATGTTTTGTGATTTTGATAGTATAGCATATGTTTATATATGGATGGATGTTGATTCTATTGTTTGTTTGTGTTTTTGCAAATGTGGGGCCGTGAGGTGGAGTTGGTTGGAGAGTCAGTTCGTCAGGGGCTAGTGAGACTGTCGCGGGTAGATCCGCAGGCGGGAGAGAGACGTCGAAGGGATGGGGCTGGTGTGAGGTCAATCGATGAGGCGAGAGCCATCCAAAGGCATAGATTTGATTATCCAGGTGCAGGGCCATTGCATGCACCTTAGGGAGAAGCTAGCGAGGATTTAGAGGATTTTTTCCGCCAATGGGAGGTGATACTACAGGGTGTGCCTGAGGATATGTGGTCCCATATATAGGATGAGAGAGTCTTGGGACAGTGTGTGGGTGGCTCTGTAGAGTTGCAGACCCTGATCTATAGAGAAGCTATAGTGGGGGAAATGATGGCTGGACGACTGCCCCCTGGACCTAGAGGACTCCTAGCTAGTGGGGCACCTCCTGTAGATAGAGGACCTGGTGGTGGCACTCTGGAGGCAGCATGATTGTTATGTTGTATTATTTTTGTATTTATATAGGCTTGCGTGCCCATTTTCTATAGGTTAGTGTGACACCTATTTTGTACCCATAGGGGTGAGGGGGGATCATTTGCCTATGAGCGACGTACATTTTGTACCATTTTGTAAACATTGATGATACATTGATCGTTATATATATATATGTGGATATACATGTTTTGGGATCTCTGTGATGCTTACGTGTGAAATTTTTTTTTGTTATGTTGTTGAATCTATATGTTGTTATAGAATTGTGATGCTCTATGTATGTGTGATGATGTCCTGATGTGATAAATGCCAATCTAATACTAGGTTAGCCATATTATCTGTTGTTCGATTAAATTTTCATGGAATATGTGTAAATGTAATGGAATCAAAGTTGTGAGATAAGAGTCTAACTTGCAGGTATTTGTGAAAGAGGCAAGGATCACAGACATGGTACACATTGTTGAGTTGCAGGATGACGAGCTAGGAATCTAATAAGACGCTAAGGTGATGAATGTGGCAGTGAGTGGCCTCGGTGAGGCCAATCACGGATGGTATTCTTCTTGATTGTTGGTTGTTGAGCCCAAACATATGCCACTAGAGTGGAGCAATTCATGTGAGGGGGTGTAGAGGGCCCAAGCGGCCAAAGCATGATTCTGTGTCCAACGGCTAGTGCCGCCAGCGTAACCGATATGATAGGTCGATGGAGGAGTCATATGTCAATAAAACGAATTGTAGATCAGACATGAGGCTCGAAGGGAACAAAAGAAGACTAAAAACTCTACAAATGTGTAGAAAATAAAAATCCTATTGTAGAATGATTACGCTCAGGCATAAAACATTTTTAAGTACAACCCGTTGACGAGTTCTTTTAGAGGATAGCCTTCTAGAGAGGCCAAGATGTGTGTAGCTTTAGTGAGGCAATGTTGGACGATGTAGGGTCCATGCCATAATGACTCAAATTTCCCATGACCGAGAGTATCGTGAGAATTATCGTAGGCTAGGATGAGATCTCCTTCATTAAATGAGTGAAGGTTGACATGGCGGTCAAAGGTGGCCTTCGATCGTTTCTTAGTTGCCTCATTGTTCTGTAAGGAAGACCGACAAACTTCATCTAGTGATGTTATTCATCCAGTTTCAAGTTTGGCTATGTGGCTTAGTGCACAGGAGTAGAATAATGTAAGAGATTGAAGACTAATAAATAAGAAGAAGTTGTTGGTAGACGTAGCCCCACACCGGGGTGAACCATGTATATCATGTGTTGATGGTTTTCTTTGTTCTATGATGATTACACTGTGGATTTTCTTAGTGCAGTGATGGTTATGTATAGTAGATATATCTATGATTGATTAGTGATTTATTTATGTTGAATGTGTTATATATAGCTTATGATGCTAAGTGCTATGTGTATTTTGTCATTGTTACTGCGTTCATCTATCCTTAGGGTTTGTTTTGCGATGTGAATGAAGTGGATAATTTAATGCATGTTATCTTCTAAGTACTGTATGAAGTGTTATAATCAAATATATATGTCCCATATTGGTTACAAATACATGGGTCTTGTAACCCCCCCTGCCTCTACCTTGGGTGAGACTGCATCTGCTTCACAGGTTTTTCTGAAAGGGCCAGTAGTTAGGGTTTTGTTGGTGCTGTGTTGAAGTGGTGAAATCTAGGTCTGCCCCTGTGCCAACAAATGGTTCTGTTTTCAGGACCTGAAATCGTGATTGCTGGGAATTGAAGTAAAGAAAAGAGAATATCTGTGCATAGATATGTTGTTGTAGTGCACAATACTCTACTTGACTTGCAAAGATCTGTGCTAAGAAAGAAACCCGATCTGAAGAAAAGAGGTAAGATCTTGAAAGAGGTAAAACTTTGTGCTTTTATAGAATAAGATAAGTGGAAATTTTTGTTTCCAAAGCATGAATCTAGGTATGTTTGATAGATTATGTCCTAGTCTAAAATATAGGGTATAGTTAGAAGAAATATTTGATCTGAATAAATTTGATAGAAATAGAGAAAGATATGTCATTCCTATGCATAGAAAAAAAAATTGTACTAATGAGCTGATGCAGGAACCTAGAAAGAATTTTTGCAGATTGCGGTCTCAACACTATGATCCTAGTGCGCAGTACAAGAAAATTTGGGGAACTTACAGAAGAAAGAGAAGATTGACATTATTTTATAATTGCATAAGACCGGGATATATTGCTAAGGAACTCCCTGGTATAGGTCCTATTTGTCTTTGTTGTAAAATTGTTGGTCATGAAGTTGAGGATTGTCCAAGAATGATTGCTAAAGTTGAAAGGATGAATATGAGACAAGAAAACTATCAAGAGAATAAGAGCATGTTAAAGAATCATCAAGAGAAAGAATCAGAGAAATCTTAGACTATGCTATTACAGTTTAAAGATACGATGAATGATCACAAAGATGTCTATTTATCACAGACCTTGAAAAAAAAAAGCGCATAGATACAAGAATAGGAGACTTCGACAGAGAATGTGTCCTAGATGAGGAGGCACAAGTGAATATTATGACAGAAAGCACTTGGGAAATTTTTGGAAAACCTACTATGATATATTCATTGGGAAGAATATGCTTGTTTAAAGGAAAGATGATAACCCTATGTGGAAGAGTTACTAATGTACCTATTATCATTCATGGAACATCGACAAAAGAAAAATTTGAAGTTATTAGGTTTGTTGAGAACAACACCCATTTTC
>WSFP011554065.1:0-11226 GCA_009831015.1 Picea engelmannii
GGGTTTTGCCATGATATTAGTTTCTTGATCTTCCTTAGGGTTTTCTTGTCTCATATTCATTCTTTCAACCTTAGCAATCATACTAGGGAAATTCAGAACTTCATGATCCATAGCTTTACAACAAAGACAACGGGGTCTTCTACCAGGGCATTCCTTAGCAAGATGTTCCAGTCTTCTACAACTGTAACAAAGAGTTAATCATCTCTTTCTCTTAAATGGTCCCCATCCTTTCCTGTACTACGCACTAGGATCATGGTATCTAACTTGCAAACAAATCTTTTTAGGATCCTACATCCATTTTTTAGTCCAAACATTCTTTCTATGCATAGGAATAACATATCTTTCACTATTCTTATCAAATCTATTCATAACAAATATTGTTTCTTCTAGTTGTTACCTAGTCTTCAGGCTAGGACAAAATTTATCAATCATACCTAGATCCATATTCTTGAAACAAAAATTTCCACTAATATTACTTTCAACAGAGCACAAAGATTTCAGATCTTAAAATTTTCACTGTTCTTACCTCTTTCAGAGCACAAAGTGTTCAGATCTTACCTCTTTTCTTCAGATCAGAATTCTCTTCTTAGCATAGAGCTTCACAATCCAAGTAGAGTACTACATAGCAGGGCAACTGATCTATGCACGGAGCTTCCACAGTTGCAGGTCAGATATTCGCACAGAACTTCTTCTTCCTCAGTTGCCAACAATCACAATTTCAAGTCCCACCAACATAACCATTTGTTGGCACATGGGCAGACCTGGGGTTCAACGCTACAACAACACACCAACAAAACCCTAACTACCATCCCTTTCGGAAACACCTGCAAATAATATGAAGTCTCGCCGAAGGTAGGGGCAGGGGTGGTTGCAGGACTCAAATGTATGGAACCTTAGCTGGGACACAGGTCTATGATTGTAACAAATTAACATAGCACTCAGTAATTATAGTTCATTAATACTTAGCCTTAGTTCACAGTGTAGCTAAACCCTAACAACAGATCAGTTCAATATTCACACAAATCTAATACATTCAAGAACTAAGCATACCAACAGAGATCATATCTAGAATTAGTTCACATTATTCAACACTAAGCTATCATATCATATTCATCTATCATCTAACAAATAACTAAGGATATAAACAAGAAAGAAATCATACAACACAAAGCATTCATAACACAGGATATACGTGGTTTACCCCCACCCTAGGGATACATCCACCAACTCTTCATCTTCTTTATTAGCTTCTTTCAATCTTCTTACATGCACAAAGCCTCCAAATCAAACTTCACAGAGGACAGGATATCTACGCACCTCTCTAGATCCTCCTTCCTTGAGTATATCTAGGCATAGAGCCTTCCACAATCTGCGCACAAAGCACTACAGACGACTTTCACTTAGCTCTGCAAGTCTCAACATACACTACGCAGCAAGCCTCTTACAATCACTTGCACTTAGCAATAATTCCCTCTTCTTACATCACCTAGCTACTTATTTATACATCACAAAATAGGCCTAATCATGGGTAAACCCATGGGCCAACATCCCCATACCCACTACATAAGCCCAAAACCCAAAAATCCCTAAAAATGGGCTGAGATCCCATGATCTCCGCTTCAAATTATGCTCTACCTTCGACATCTTGTCGAAGTCCCAAAATGGTCAAAAATGACCAAGGATCCTCAAAATGTGGTCAAGGGCCAACAACACTCAATGTCAACTTGACAATTAGTTGGAATTTGATTTTTAATATGGAAGCCACCTATCAGAAGAGGTTAGAGAAACTCCTCAAAGATCAATTAGACATTAAGGGACACTTGTGCCGAAGATCAAACTTCATCAAATCTTCATGTAATGAGTTGGTTGCAGTTGTATTTCTTATTGCCAACAACTTACTGAAATCTAGCAGATTGTTAGATGTTGGTTTGTTTGTATGTTTCCATGCCTCTAACAGGTGTAGGATCTAATGTAGGAGTTAGGTGTAGAGTCTAAGAGGGAATTTTGATGTTATTTTCTATTTAATATGTAATCGAGCTCCGTAGAAGGGTTCAAGTGGTTTTTTGTGACACTCGTATTATTATTTTAGACTGTAAAATCTTTCCAAATGATGTATGTACAAATTTAAGACTCTTGAATGGTTAATGCACAACTTTTCTTCTACTATTACACATTATCCTTCTCTCTTTTCTTGATGTTCTTTACTGGTAATTGATTGATCTTTAGTGCTTGTTTCTATGGAATTACAGTGACTGGTTTACTTTCTTTTATTGATGTAAGTGTTTTCAAAACACATCATCTTGTTAACCTGGAGGTTCCTTGTTAGTGATATTTCCTACATATGTGTGCCAAAGTGTTTGAAGTATTTTGGTTCATATATTCACATTTTCTTCTTCATTCTTCCATTGCCTCACTATTTTCCTATAAACTGATCAAAGTTTTTTAAATCCTTTCTTGTTGAAGTATGTTGTATGGATATTTTGTGTTGATACTTTGAGATTAGTTTCTCATCCGTTCATTACACCTAAAAATAAAAATATTATATTTTACAAAATATAAAATCTAATGTGTATTAGGATCACACCTATAGTCGTCTAGGTGAGACACATAGTGCTAATACATCCATATTCATCTGAACTTGTTCCATTCCCCCACTATCTCCTACCGAAGATGATTCTAATTTCATTGCAATTTCCAAGGCCTCAGGCTGTGATGTAACCTTCTTTTGAATTTATGTCTTGCAAATGTGTGGTGTAAGTATTTCCATAAACCAGTCTTGATGTTGTTGATATGGGATATGGGAATTCAGTCTCCCCATCACATCCTTAAATATCTTATTGAAATCCCATACCAACTATGTTTATACATGTTTGATCTCCTTCAGTTCTATGATGTACTGTGACTCTAAATTTTTCTTTTTGAAATCCTTTAGTAGCGTGTGCTTTACTTTTGCCAAATTTCTGGCATGTCTTGTAGGTGTGATACTTTGTAACGTCATATACCATACTAGCGCATGACCTTTAAATGTTGTCTCTAACTACATAATATTTATAGTTTCATCCTATACATTTGTAGTGGCCCAAATTGTTTTTCAGACAAACATATGTTGTTTTGTATCCTCTAATCATAGTCTGTGGAACTCGGAAATTCTAAGAGTATTATATGCCCCTACCATGTTTCTTTTTATATTGCCTCCTCTCAGTGATGTTGGTTGACTTTGATTCTGACTTTGCATGCTACCTCAAATTCTCTGAATTCTACTACTCTGTCATCCTTGGATAACTATGATGACTTTTGAAAAATATTCAACTGTTATCCTTGATTGTGATGAGACACACCGGTTCATGGATTTGACACGAGATCCTATCTGAGTAGGACTTACTAGTTATTCATTTATTGGAATGGACTGGATCTCCTCGTCTTCTCCTCCTATATATGATATCTCCATGATTCGATCTAGTGCGCAAGGCTCTCTCCCCTATGGCTCACTATGCAACTCTCCTTTATCAACCCTATTATTTTTCCTCTTGTACCTCCTTCCTCTACGTAGTTCTCCAAAATTGTATCGTTCCTATGGTATATCGTCTTCTTGCATCATCAGTGGCTCCCTTCATTTTCCACTTCTTTATCCATTCTCTCAGATTATCCTGTTGTCATCCTCCGTCTCCCCTATGTGAGTGAACCCATTCATATGTCGGATTCCATGATCATCACTTGTTTTTAACACAAAAAAATATTTATCCAAGTGCCTAAAGATTTCAAGAACCTCTCGCATGGACCTTTGAAAAAGTCCCTTTCTGCAACATTGTATGATTGAATGTAATCTATCAAAAATTCTATAATTCATCCTCTGAATATGCTATCCAACCAAAATTCAACTGCTCAAGTAGTTGAGTTACTTACAACATTCAGTTGTATTACCAATTCATGAGTCTAATTTCTCGGCGTTGTTTCCCTGAACCTTCCATTTTTCTCTACTAACCTTTCTATCCACTCTATCAGAATATTTGGGAATTCACCAAATATGATTTCATGCAGATCTATGTACACATGCCTCTACAACCATTTATTGTCACTCATATTATGATTCATTTTCATTTGTCGTGAAAACTCTCGTTCCTTTATTTCCATCCATTATGTGATCTCATTCTTAGTCGACCTCCAAAACATTCTCTTAATCAAAAATTCTTGGTTCCGACAATAGAACCATTTGTTGGCACTATCTTGTGCATGGGTTGTAAGACCCAAGGTTTGGTTTATCTATGACCAACAAACCCACCAGACACTAACCCTTTCAACATCACATGTTTTTGTAGGTGAAGTATCACCCGAGGTATCTATTGGCACTACAAGAACCAAGCTTGTACATTAGTAAGGGAATGGGAGGAAAAAATTTGGTTCATTCTTCCTTATTATATCTATGTACATGATTCAGTTCTATTCAATATTACTTACTTATGATTCAGATTCCTATACTTATCATATTTATGATTATTACATAGAATCGCTACAGTCACAGTAATCCATAAGACAAGTCTATTTAATGAGGCATATGAAAAAAATTCATAATAACACATATAAAATAAGACAATGCAAAATTCGGTATCATCTCTAAAACCTCCCTTTATTCATTCGTTTTACCAACAGATTGTTAGATTCCCGACTCTGGAATTCAACTTCTAACAGAACATAACATCACATAACTTACATGGAAATGGAATCCAACCATATTAGAGAGTGAACCCCTAATCTCCCATCCTATTACATAATTATACAAAAATCTAGGGATAAAAACCCTAGCCTATTCATCCCAAAAGTACCCCATTACCCTGCATGGCCAACTCAATTTAATTGGTTTTTTGATGACTTTATTATTCTTTTCAACCTTAATGTTTATTTTCTATTGTTCTTCTATTTCTAGAAAGTCATGCTATCATCATCATGTTATTCTTTATTCTCTCACTCTCTTGCTTGATTTTCTAATGGATTTATTCTTTTTTCTATACATTGTCTTCCTCTTGTGTACTTTCCTCCTTCTACACATTGTCCTCCTGGATCTATCTTAGCTACGCATAGACTTTCCACCCTCTCTGCACTTTCCCTATACTTAGTATTTTCTCCCAAAATTGTATCCAAACTGCTTGTCCAACAATCATTGATTCGGGTTGGTTGACCAACTGCTCCACTGGTCTGGAAGGACCCTTGGTCTTTATCCTGAAAGTGTGAAGAGGCCTCCTACAAGGCGTGGGTTTTTATACAAGTGGTTCGCTAGAGTTAGTGTGTGATAATTTTATGGACGTGAAAAATACCACAAGAGACGAACCTATGCATAATAATTTTATGGCTAAAGTTTTGGATGATACCAACCAAGGGACCCCTATGCAAGGGGATTCTTGTGCTTTTCCTTTCTTTGAAAACATTGGTTCCCCCTTGATGGCAATTTTGAACATTATTAGGTTGAATGTTGGACTACCTATTTGGTTTTGGACCAATCTGAATGTCCTAAATATTCTTGATGCTTCTCATATAAGCACCTTATATTAGGGGAATCACACGGATGTTGATCCTTCACCTTTTTCATCTGCGAGGTCTTCTTCTTATTTTTCTCCCTCTTCTATTGAAATTATTAGTACTAGTAACCAACAGTATAAAAGGAATATGAATAGGAAGATTAAGAAGAATAAGTCACCAACCTATGCTAGTTATGTCAGAGACCTGCACCCAACCTCTGCTAGTCATGTTGGGGGAAATAAATCATCCACTATGAGTCATGATAGAAGAAAAATTCCAGTCATTGTGTGTCATGATGGAAGCACAAGTCCAATCACTCTGATTCATACTAACGTTGAATCACAAACCTTTGCAAGTCATTTTTAAGTCATGTCACCAACCTCTGCAAGTCATTTTGGATATCAATACCTAGCCGTTGCAAGTCATGTTGGAAATCAACAACTAGAAGCCTCAAGTAATGTTGGGGGAAACCCATCAGACGCTGCAAGTCATGATGGGGGAATTGATATTGTTTATAATCCTATACATATATGATGTAAGCCTAAGTTCCCTTGTAATATTTGTGAAGAAGATCACCTTACTCATGTCCCCTTGTAAGTTCCCTTTGAAGGCTTCCACTATGTCGTTGTCTTGCATGTGAGAAGGGGTACTCTTCTGATGATGGACCATGAATTATTGGGCAAGATGTTGAATAGTGTGATTCACAAAGTGTGACCCATGATCACTCATCAACACCTTTGGACAATTGAATCGGGTGATGTTGTTCTAAAAAATAAAGCATATTTTTTTTTCTCTTGTACAGTCTTTGACTGGTGTCGCCTTATCCCACCTAGTAAGGTATTCATTGGTGGTGATGATGTAGCACACCTCTGTGCGACATTCAGGAGGATTAATGGGCCCAACAAATTCTATTTCCCACTTGTAAAAGGGCTCAAGTGAAATCATGGTGAACATCAAGATCTCATCTCTACGACAGGGATTTCCCACACATTGACATAAGTCACAATGTTTCCAGTAGTATTTAGAATTTGCAAAGAGAGAGGGCCACCAAATCCATGCACGCATGACCTTGTGCATGGTAGCCTTACCAACATTGTGACCTCCAACAATACATTTATGTTTTTTGTAGAGGAGGGAGTTCCATTCATGTTCCAAATCACAACGACATATGATCCCATCTATGCCCAAATTATAAAATTGTTCGACTATCAATTGATAATCAACATTGTGGGTCACTAGTTTCCTTCATTGCACAGTATCTTTAGTAGGAGATCGTATAGTGTTGAGAAATTCCTCTATTTCATCCAATTGATCATGTACAACTTTTACCTAGAAGAGTTGGGCATCTAAGATTTCATCGTCAAGGTTAGTAGAAGTTTCCCCGGTATAAATACACGAAAGATGATCTCATCCAAAATTGTGTTTGTCTGGCTTCACCACAACCTCATATTAAAATTAATGAAACAGTAGAAATCATCGGTAGATTTGTCCACCCAACAATGGTTTGTTGACTAAATAATTAATGGTGGAATGATCAGTGAAGGATTTGAAAGAGGACCCCAGCAAGTAGTGGTGGAATGTTTGCAAGTCATCTACCATGGCCAGGCCCTCGCGCTTAGTTGTAGTGTAATTCTGTTCAGAATTAGACAACTTCTAGTTGGAAAAATAGATCAAATGATTGAAATTTCCCTCCCCTCATTGTGTGGGAATGACGCCCATCGTAATGGATGAAGCATCGACATGGACATGGAATATATTTTACCAATCAGGGAAAATAAAAATGGGAACAATAAATAACTTTTCTTTGAGGGTGTCGAAGGCTTGTTGGAATCCTGTGGTCCATTCATATTTCATATCCTCGCACAACAACCTTTCTAATGTAGCTGGAATCTTAGCATAGTTCTGGATGAAACTCCAATAGTATCTTATATGTTCTAATGTTGCACACATTTCTCAAACTGAAGTGGGGTCCACCATGTCTAATATGGTGGTAATCTTAGTCAGGTCCACGAGCAATCCATCTTTGCAGAAAACATGGCCCAGTAGTATACCAAAGGGTGTATAAAATATGAATGTTTTCAAATTCAAATATATTTGTAGCTGGCGGCATCGATCCAACATTTTTTGAAGATATTAAATGTGTTCCTTTAGTAGACTAAACATAATCCAATCATCCAAGTGTACTTCAATGAAATTGTGGATAAATTGCTTGAAGGCTGCAACCACTATCTGGTAAAACAATGCAGGAGCATTTTTTAACCCAAAGGGAATTATTATCTAGGAAAATGAACCCCATTCAGTCACAAAGGTGGTTTTATCTTGATATTCTTATGCAATCTTAACTTTATGATATTATGAGAATTCATTCGTGAGTAAGTAGGTTTCCCGACAACCAACATTTTCCAGCACCTTTTCTGTGAAGGGCGTTGGGAAAGGATAATGGACACAGGTTTATTTCAAACTCCCGAGATCAACACAAATGTGAATTTCCCTAGTATTTTGAGGTTGTATGACCATAGGGCTAGTCCAATCAAATTCCTCCACAGGAACAATGACCTCTACATCCAACGTTCAGTCAAGTTCTTTGTGCACATTTTCTTTGTACTTAGGATTTAAGTGATACAGTCTTCTCTTTACTAGTTTGGATTCAAATTTGATTTGGATATTCATGGCTCCCAATGATCCCACAATTCCCTTTATCTCTAAAAATATTCAAGTAAAAAAGTCCTCATATTCTTTAAGGAGGTCAACAACCTGAGTGACCATATCCTTATCTCGATATTCTCCAATAATGGGCATATTGGGTGATTCTTTGGTGTCAATATTGTGTTTCTTTATTTTTATTGGGGAATTATAGTAAGGTGTAGTCATCTATGTTTCCTTTCCCTTTATTGTGAATTATCCTTCGGAATCTCCAATCTGGATTCCATGAGGATCCTCATCATCAATATTTTCCACATCAATCTTCCAACAATGAACTGCTTCTTTCAATTTTTCCATTGGATGATGGTACATGTAGACAACCCTACAAGTGGTCTCCTTTGGATGTCGATGGAAAATGAAGCATTTAATACAACAGAGAACCTCTCTGTGAACAAGATCTTCTATGGTGAAGCAAAAGGTTGAAAGAAACTAGGAACTCATATGGCTCCACTCACTCATTTTCTTCTTGAGTTCCTCCTTAATGTACTAGATTGTAGGAATCATATCCATTGTGTGGACAAAATTATGGACCCATTGAGTTTGAGGGATAATTTTAGAGATACATGGCGACTCAGAAAATGAAATATTTTCCTAAGGGTCCTCAACTCCCTTGTATCGTTTATCTACCTCAAAATTAGTGATAGGATGGAATCAAACTTTTATGAACTCAAATTCCCATGCCCAGCTTTGAATATTTTGTTAATGGGTCTTCCACCACCATGCAGGGGTCCCTTGAGCCACTACATCTCGGTGATGCCACTCATAATGACATATATTACACCATACATGCTCGTGCATGACTTTATTCTTGGCCATACCTTGTAGTTTTATTGTTTGGTTGGCCAATTGTGGTTGGACCTGTACCAACCTAGCTGCTGTCTCTGCACCTCTAGGTGTATCTTCCAAGTGAATTGCAATATCAACTTATTCTACCTAAGTCATCACCTTTTGTTGGGTGAGTGGAACTCAGATATGGGGGAGTAACCCTGTAATGAAACATTATTCGTGTTGCACACCCGAGATTTGGAACTTCATCCTATCCAACAAGATCTTAAACCACTAGTCATAGTCCCACATTGTTTCTCCTTCTTTCTATTTGATCTCATTGATTTCACTAATGCACTAGGATTTTGACTTATGTTTTTAAAACTACCTAAGTACATCCTTCTTTATCTTGGCTAGGGACCTTTCCTGCCCCGATGGAGAAGTATCCTTGTATTTCATGTACCATGTCAAGGCTCTATCCCGAAATGTAGTCTCTAGTTGTGCGATCTTGGTCTTGTTGTATGTAAGTCTCTTTACAGACCAGTTTGCTTCATAGGTGAACTAGTGTTTGTATGAATCATCGTTACCCATTCCATGGAACAAAAAAAATATTAGTGTACTATCTTGATTCACCATATTCAAACTGGAGCTAGCTCCTTTTGTATTTACTGTTTTTGGCTAGATATTTCCACACCACTATATCTTGGGACAAAGTATTTTTGACTTCACCTTCTTCTTCACTTGTATCGTCACTTTTTTCTTCTTCTTATTTTTCTTTGTCTACAATATCTATGCTGTCTGTTGTTTTTTCTTCTTGATTAAAAATTAATAAGGGGGGTGGTACAAAGGGGGGGGTAAGGGTATCTTATTTTGAAATTTCTCGTGAGATCTAGTTGTAGTTGTGCAAGAACATCCACTACTACCAACATGTCTCCCCCACCACTAAGGGAGCCTTCATACTTCATTTCTTCTGGCGCACCAACATTTTTCACCCCACCTTCATGTCTTTACCATGCACCACATGTCTGTTCTCTTTCTTCCAGGCCGATCCACGTGCTCCCACTTCGCACTTCATCTCCCAGTCTGATCTACACATCGCATGTTGGAGTTACTTCACACACACATAGGATTTATTTTTCCTAAGGTTTTTCCTTGTTTATTAGTCATTATTAGGCATTATCCATTCTCCTTCTAGGGATACTATTCTCTTTAGTTTTCACTTTAGTTTGAATAGTTGAGTGGAGTCTAGATGCTACATTGGTTTTTTCACCATGCAACATTGGGATCATCACCAACTAATGCACATTAGACTTGGTATCATCACCATACTGGTGCATTACCCATGATTCCATGATATCCTCCTCACTTCACTCTATTTTATTTAGTTAACTGAAGACCGATAGACTAGTTAACTTAGCTAGGTGGCAGTTCACTCCCATAACTGCCTGAGAGACTAGACTAGGTGACAGTTCACTCCCGTAATTGTTGGTGTGTGTCCATATCACCCTATACCACCACTATGACACATTGGATTCACCTCTAGTGCACATTGATTGAGTTATATAGAGTATATCATGTGTAAATTATTCATTATTCATTACGATTAATGATAATTCTACTATTCTTTCTCTCTTGCTTCTTCTTTCTCAATTTATCTTTGCAAATGTGTGTGGTATTTTATAGCTAGATCTATTGTTTTTAGTTTCAAAACATTTACATGGTATCAGATCCGACGAAATGCTAAGCAAAAGCTACACCACATTATTTTTGCAGGTACCAAAGATTAAAGACAATGGAAAGATGGAATTCCCAAAAGAATTCATTCTTACACCTTACAACTACTTTGCATGGAAGGAGATAACAATCATTCCTCTCTAAACCATAGGATTATACATGTTAACCTTGAATACGTATACAGAGCCAACATCAGCCATAGAAAATTCCAACTATCTAAATCGAATGGATGAAGCATTCAGAACAATTTGCAGTCTCATCTCTTCCAATCTCCCTTTTCACATATATTCCTGTAAAACCCCCAATGAAGAATGGACCACCTTGGAAGGGCCCTTTGGAAAACAAGATGAGATAATGAGACACATGCTAGAGGTGGAATTTCTCACATTGGATCCAAAAAGCTTCAACAATCTCCAAGATTTCTTTACAAAATTCAAGGATTTATTATCACAAAAAATATCTTGTGGGGTTGATAATGTTGGAAAAGTTGAGAAACTGAGGGGGGGGGGGGGG
>WSFP011554073.1:0-11226 GCA_009831015.1 Picea engelmannii
AACCAGGTAACAAACCTTCACTGATTGCCAATTGGCAAATTAAGTCCAGGGACATGCAACTAAAGAGGTCAAGAAATAATCAACAGTCAATGAGTAGACAATGTTGCACCAATAAGTTTGACCTGTTGAACAATGAGATTGAACGCTACATCTATCATAACTATGGACACAAATCTATTGACTACCATTTAAGGGAATATAAACTAGATTCGAAATCTCCTGCTGAAAATGTCAAGTTTTCGAAGAAGAAGGAAAGTGACAAGTGTGGATTAGTGTTGTCTGCTCAAAGAAAAATGAACCCTTGGTATATAGACAGTGGATTCTCCAAACACATGATGGGAGACGAAGGTAAGTTTCTATCTCTAAGTGAAAGAAAATCAGGAAACATAACCTTTGGAAATGATGCTCCAGGTAAAATAAAGGGAAAAGGGATGGTGAGCTTAAGTAATGGAAAAGGAAAAGCCCAATATTTTCTACTTGTGGATGGGCTGAAACATAATCTACTCAGTGTAAGTCAAATGTGTGATAGAGGATGCAAAGTGTTTTTCACATCCAAGGACTGCAAGATAAAGTCTGTAAACTCAGGACAAGTGGTGGCCAAAGGCATAAGGACAAAAAATAATGTATATGTGCTGAAAGAAAATAGAGAAGAATCTCATCTAAGAAAACATGATGAAAGTTGGTTATGGCATAAGAGACTTGGACATCTAAACTTTGACCACTTAATCAAACTCAAAAACCTCGAGGTAGTAAAATATCTTCCAAGAATATCAAAGACCCAAGATTCAATGTGTAAACCCTGTCAAGAAGGGAAGCAAAATAGGACAGAATTTAAGTCCAAGAGAATTACTTCAATAGAGAGACCACTCCAACTAGTTCATATGGATTTATGTGGACCATCAAGACAGGAAGGCATGGGGAAAGAAAACTACTTCATGTTGATTATTGATGATTACTCCAGACTTACTTGGGTTGCCTTTCTCAAAGAAAAAGCTGAAGCATTTGAGAAGTTTAAAATATTTAAGGCTTTAACAGAGAATCAAACAGGAAAGAGGTTAAAGGCTGTAAGATCAGATCGGGGAGGATATTTTATGTCAAGAGACTTCAAAGAATTCTACGATGAACATGGGATCAAGAGAGAATACACAATCCCAAGAACTCCACAACAAAATGGAGTTGTTGAGAAGCAAAATAGAACAGTGCAAGAAATGGCCAGGTCAATGATGAATGAAAAGAACATTGGTCAAACCTACTGGGTAGAAGCAATACACACAACAATCCATGTGCTTAACAAATCCCACCTCAGACCACAAAGTGAAAAGACACCTTATGAATTATGGTTTGGAAGACCTGCCTCAATCAAACACTTTAGAGTCTTTGGGAGTAAATGCTACATAAAGAATAATGATGAGAACCTCGGCAAATATGATGACAAGGATGATGAAGGTATATTCTTAGGGTATTCTACAAACAGTAAAGGATATAGATACTATAATAAGAGGTTGCATAAAATGGTTGAATGTATTGATGTAAAAATTGATGAAGGAATCCCAGCAAGAGAGGCATATAGTAATGAGTCTTATACAAAAGGAACAAATACAACTAAAGATGAACAGGTCCAAGAATCAGAAAATGAAGACTCTGAATCAGATGAAGACTCAGACACTCAGACAGACTCAAATCAACAGTCAACTACAAATTCCTCCTCCAGAATCATTCAAAAGAATAATCCTGCAAGTCAGATAATTGGAGAAAAAGACAAAGGTGTACAAACTAGGAGAAAGATAATCAAAACCACTGAATAATCTCATATAGCTCTCATATCCATGTTGGAACCAAAGAATTTCAATGAAGCTAGCAAAGATGATCACTGGGTTAAAGCAATGAATGATGAACTTGATCATATTGAGAAAAACAATACATGGGAGATGGTTCAAAGACCTGAAGGTAAAAACGTCATTGGATCCAAATGGATCTTTAAGAATAAGTTGAATGAGAAAGGACAAGTTATCAGGAACAAAGAAATGTTAGTCTATAAAGGCTATGCTCAGATAGAAGGACTAGATTTTGGTGAAACATTTCCACCCGTAGAAAGATTAGAAGCTATTAGAATGTTTCTTGCCTATGCTTGTCATAAAAGGTTTAAAGTCTACCAAATGGATGTCAAGTCAGCCTTTCTAAATGGAGATTTAAGTGAAGAAGTCTATATGGAACAACCAGAGGGTTTCAAACTCTCTGATAACCCTAAATTAGTTAGCAAGCTAAAAAAAGATTTATATGGTTTAAAACAGGCTCCTCGAGCCTGGTATGACAGACTGGATACGTATCTCAAAGACAAAGGGTTCAAGATAGGAACAACTGACAACAATCTGTATATTAAAACAGAGGATAAAAATTTGCTCATCGTACTAGTCTATGTAGATGGCATCATCTTTGGATGTAATAAGGATTCATTGGTACAATGGTTTTCTTTTGCCATGGAGTCTGAATTTGAAATGTCTATGATAGGAGAACTGTCATTTTTTCTTGGTCTACAAATTACTCAGAGGCCCGAAGGGATGTTCATTTCTCAAGAAAAATATCTAAGAGAAATGCTGAAAAGGTTTCAAATGGAAGATTCTAAACCTGTGGCTACACCTATGGTAACTGAATGTAAATTAGGAAAGAATGATGATTCGCCTAATGTTGATCAAAGCTCATATCGATCAATGATAGGAAGCCCGATGTACATCACAACATCTCACCCAGACATAATGCATGCTGTAGGAATGGTAGGAAGATATCAGGCTACACCTAAACAGATTCATTTGCAGGCTGTCAAAAGGATATTCAGGTACTTGAAATAAAAAATGACTTATGGTCTGTGGTATCCTAGAAATCAAAATCTTCAGTTGATTACTTATTCAGATGCAGATTGGGCAAACTGTGTTGATGAGAGAAAAAGAACCAGTGGAGGAGCATTCTTCCTAGGTGACTCCTTAGTAGCCTGGCTTAGTAAAAAGAAAGGCTCCATTTCTTTATTAACCACAGAGGCAGAGTACATTTTTGTTGCTACCTCTTGCACTCAGTTATTATGGATGATTAAGACACTTGCAGATTTGGAGGTAAAATACACTGCACCGATCCCAATTCATTGTGATAACACTAGTGGCATCAGTGTGTCTAAAAATCCTGTATTCCACTCCAAGACCAAGCATATTCCCATAAAATATCATTTTCTGAGAGAGCAAGTCACCAATCAGAATGTTTAGGTCCATTACATTCCCACTACAAAACAAATTGCATACATCTTTACTAATCCCCTAGCCAAGACACCATTTGAATATCTCAGATAGAAGAGAGTCCATCCTATTAGGGGGAGTCCTATATTGGTTTCATATATGATACCTCCTAAAATTAATGCAACAACTCATTGGGAGTGTGTTTTCTTTGACATTGATGTCAAAGGGGGAGAAAAGGAATTGTCTAGATCGGATGCTATAGTTGGAGGTCCAGACAGATTAACGCAGTCGTTCAGGGTTGCCATAAATGCCAAAGAAAGATATTGTTGGAAGGTTTACAGTTGGGAGTAAGCTTGTCATTGATGGCAATAACAACGATGGAAAATATTAGCGATGGAAAAGAACAACGATGGCAAGAATAGAAAAATCGCGAAGGTGGATGAAATCGCGAAGTAGCGAAATCGTGAAGTAGCGAAATCGCGAGAGGATCTTGGCTGTAGGATATGGGGTATCTATGAAGGCTTAATAGCCGTTAGATATGGTGAAGCTGCAAGGAGGATAAGTCCAAGAGTCATTCAACTCTCCAAAGATGTGAAGGAATCCTGACCATCCATCGGGGACAGTCGTGGACCATTGATCAAGAGGACGCATGGAGAAAGATCAGAGCACCACAAATACTCCATTTCAGAGTCTTGCCTATCGCGACTTGGAGTGATAAGAATCTCCATCTAAGGATCAGAAATATGCGAGATCACGAAAAGATCAGGACCTTCAGATCACCAAGAACGAGGACCGTTGATCTAAGCTCCATCTCGGAGCTTCGCCTATCATGACTTGGAGTGATGAGAACCTCCATCTTAGGAACAGTGATATGCGAAATCATGAGTTAACCGCAACCGTCAAATCAAGGTGTGATATGGACTGTTGATCTGACTCCATTTTGGAGCTTTTCCTATCGTGACTTGGAGTGATAAGAACCCACATCTAAGGAACCACGAGATGCGAGATCATGAAAATATCAAGACAGTCAGATCACCTAGAATGTGGATCGTCAATCTGAGCTCCATCTCGGAGTTTCGCCTATTGCGACTTGGAGTGACGAGAGCCTCCATCTAAGGAACAAGGAGATGAAAGATCGTGAAAATATATGGACCATTGATTCATCGAGATCGTGGACCGTCGATCATGGTCGATGAAGACCATGAGTTTGCAGCGCCTTTTAGCGCAGAAAGTGGTCACCGCCTGTGGTCACATGAAGGAAGGACATAGTGCAGATAAGCTTCACCTCAGAATTTCAGGGATCACATCTGGTACGTATGTCGAAATACCGAAAAGGTGAAATGTCGCTGTAACCGGTGGTCACCGCCTGTGGTCATGTAGAGGAGGGAGCTAGAGCAGCCAAGCTCCTTTTCACAGCTCACAAGATGAAGAGTCAATATGCCTCATCGCAAAATCTTCAAATTGCGAAAGTGAAAAATGCATAAATCACGACAATATCCTTCAGAGATAATCCAGTGGTGAAGATGAAACTGAAGGATATCAGAGGGCTACTGTTGCATGTCACAATGTAACTTCCAGAAACCATTGATGGTTTTTTCCAGAGGACTTGAAGACACTTCGAGGTGAATGACAGAGGAGATGAAGAGTCTCTGGGAATATTCAAGAGGGATGAAGATGCTTGTGGAGGTGATTGACAGCTGGATGAGCATTGTAGACTGTAACTGGAATAGAGAAGGTGAGCTCATCTGTCACAAAGAAGATGAAGAGTCTCAATTGCCAGAGAGGCTGAGGAATCTCAGCATAACATACAATGATGTTGAATGAGTGGAAAAACGGTCAGAGAAGCGGAAAAGTCACGATGATGATCAGACAGAGCACTCGAGTTGTGGAGGATATCGATGCGGTATGAGTATGTAGAGGTATTGTGTGAATTACATGCAGAAGGTGCACAAAATCTATAAATACACAGTACAGAGAAGATATGCGGTTGTTGTTGTTGCTAGAGTTGTTGTGGATGTTGTTGTTCAAGGTGATTCATGCATGAAGAAGGATCATAGTGCAACAACTGAAAAGAACAAAAGAAGAACTGTGCAACAAATGGACATGGTGCACAGATCATAAAAAGAAGAAGAACAGAATGGGCAGCGGATGCATACTGGAAGACAATGAGGAAGTCTGAGTAGAAAAAATCTTGCAGAACAGTGATGAGACTGGTAAGTTGTTATTGAACACTATATCATTGTAATAGGTTTTAGTATTTCATATTCATAATCCAGGGTGGTTGGGAGGTGTTAGGGAGGACTAGTGTCCTCAGAGGTTCAAGTGGGGGCTTGAAAAAAAGGGTTTGTTGCTTCCTTCTAGTTGGAGCTAGAGAAACCAGGGAGTTGGTGCTTCCTTCTAGTGGGTGCTAGAGAAAAACAGAGAGTTGGTGCTCTCAGCAAGTTGCAGCCTGCAAAATAGAGGTTGTAGCCTCACAATGAGTTGGTGCTCAAATGTATGATAATGTAAAGAATGTAAATAATACTTATCATATAAAGAAGAAGAGGTTTTTACCCTCTATGGGTTTCCTTGGGAAATATTTGTCTCTATGTTTCTCATATATGTGAATGATGTTGAATGTGCCATTGTTCATTTCCCTACATTATTGTTATCATCAGTGAGTGCCTTGTAAATATTTTAAAACAAGCATAATTGTTTAAGCACGGTGACAACTGATTCACGCCCCCCTCTCAGTTGTCCAACAGAAGAAGCACTCATCGAACCAATAAACAATGTATGTAGCTTCAACAATGACGAAATTGCTTTGCAAAGGTAGAAGAAGGATGAAACATACAATGGCTATTCAACTGGTGGTGGACAACAAAAGCGTACAAATTCATTGTAACATTGTATGGAAATTTTCAAAGAAAAATGTACTTCGAGAAGCGTATTTAGATAAACATTTAAGCCTGTCAAGCTGTCTGAGGACCCCGCGGTATGCAAACATTTATGTTGTCATGCCTATTAGAGGACTTCAAATCATGTAAACATTTAAGCTGTGAGGCCTATTGAGGCATCCCGAAATACATGTCAATACATTTCAATACAAATACATGTAGCAAGGACATTATAAATAGTGGAATTCTCAATCACTATAAAGCTTTGATATCAAAACATTTCAATATGATTAGTACAAAACAAAACATATGGATAGATTAAGCTAGCAAAAAATGCTAACACAAACATTTGAACTAATGCTAGCATTAATCCACCTTCAAGGAATACATAGGAAAAATATATTATTCAAAAAGACTGTATACCAAAAAAAGTTTGGATATGTTTCCATATAAAACATTGGGAATAACAAAGATGGCAATAAGACCTACAATCTCTTATCCAATCAGATCAGTCCCTCTATGCAAATATTTCTAGTCAAAAGAAAAACTAATATGTAGTCAACAATCCATCGCTATAGTCCCTCTATGCCTACTGCAGGGACTAATAAGTAAGTAGGACTTACTCATTCCACCAACCTTTAACATTATCACACATAAAACAAGTAGAAGTTACTCATTCCACTACTTTACACATTACATGATGTTTGTGAGTTCACCTTACCCTCTACAGTTTTCATCTTGCTGACCTGGTTTTACATCCATTGGATTGTCTCCTTCTCTCTTCCTAATCTGCTTAGTGTTTCGGTTTCTCCAGTAGATGTGTTGTCATTCATGCAGACACCAGTAGCAATATCACCTTGTTGAATTTGCTGCAGTATCTGGATGTAGCACAAACACCGATTCTGAATTTGCACAAAATCTAGTCTGCTCTGTTTTTGAAATAGAGACACCCAGTATATGAACTCTTTTTAAAACTAAATTTTCATTGATTTGGACTCTTCGGGTTGTTGGCAGATGTAGAAAGGTGAAGAGGCTTATTACTCGTATAGAAAGATATTAAAAAATGAAAAATGTATTATATAAATATAATCTGTGTTGAAGGCCATATAAACATCTTTATCACTGAAAATGTTCTTTCTCCATGCCGAATCCACACACATACTACATTCTTTGATGACGATCTATGTTTGTATTTCGGTATAAGTGAATGCTTCACAAAATTTGAACACATATTCACCACTACAAAATATGGGGAGTACCCCCAACTCTTCCAATGAAAATTGTATAGGCGCTTCTGTATGAGAAATCTAGTAACTTATCGTGTAATCAAAGCTTCTAATAGACAGACTGAATGATTCTATTATGATTTCTCAATGAATTTTGCTTTTTCCATAATGTTTGTGTGGGATGGAATCATTCGAAGTCGATTCAGTTTTTTTGATAAAAGAAAGGTTGCAATATATGCTAAACTATACGTACACTATTTGTGAAAGTTATTGACGAGAAATAGGAGAGGACGACAGATCGATATAGTGACTTAAATACATTCATTGATGTTTATAGATGTTCGAGTCGGTTTAAGATTACAACCTTGTTCAATAAACGAAACATTAAGCCATTTAAGAATTGAATTTAATGCATTTGTATGTTGAACCGATGTTGAATTTGATTGTCAAAACTTAACTTTCCATGATAGCTCCTCACATGATTCTGATATGCGGTGGTCCTACACACATATTCTTCTCCCATCCAAATCTAAAATATTGCAAACAAGGCTTTAGAAAAATCCCAAGTAGTTACTAAAATCACATAGAACAAAATATTTATAGGTTCTAACTTCGTTCACAAAGAAAGTGGCATGTACAATTTTCTATAACAAGGTCATCTGGTGTTTCTTTGTTTATATCATAAGATTTCTCCATCAAATATTTTTTTGGAGTTGTTGTTTCATTTGAAAACCTAAAAGTCTGAAGCTTTTGGTTGTAAATCTTAACCATATTATATTCAACCCTTATCCTCGTCAGTCGCTGGTAGCAACAGAATGCTATGACGAGGCATGGTGTAGCTATTGATAAAGTCGATAATTTATAGCATTTGAAGGTTCTCCGTGACAAAATAATAGGGAAGCAGACTATTCAAGACAAATCATTTCAGATTTGTTGTTTTTGGATTAAAGTATTATTTATAAAGAAGAAATAGCAGAAAGATCCCGAATAGTCTGCGAACATGGTATCTATAAAAAATAGTCAGTCAATATTACTCCTCTAGTTTCTCTATTATTAGCTAGTGTTTCGACCCAACATTAACCAAATGCAGGCTTTAATGCACATTGTAATAGAAACTCTGGAATATGGACGATTACTAGAGAAACAACTGCATTGACCATCACCAGGCCTTATCTATTTATAAATACGAAAGCCGTAGGCAGAAACCTAACTGGAATAGAAATAGTGAAACATCCGCAATCTACTTCACATTTCTCTGAAAAACATAACCTATTTTCCCTACAGATGGTGCAAAGGTTTGAATATAGTGTACTTTTGGCTGTATGTTAGAATCTACAACATTATTGTTCTTCTAAGACCTGTGTAAGGTCTTAGATGTCTAAGGTATTAGATGTGGAGAGTATAGGGTTCCTTCTAATGATCTGTGTAAGATGTGGAAAACACAGTGAGGGTAGAGGTATTAATAGAGAAAATATATAATATATTTTTTTACTCAATGCTCTCATATGTTATATGTAATATACATATAAGAGAAGATGAAATAGAATTAGTCAGAAGTATGTAAAGTATGTAAATTTGAATATGTAGGTTTTCAAAGTTATTCATATTGCTAGGGAATTTTTTGGATTCAAATTGTGTGTGAAGTTTTGAAAAGTTCAATTTTGAGTGGAGATTTTACCCATCATCAAAGACATGAAAAACTTAATGAATTGGAAAAAAATGTTGACGTTGTAAATATAGGAGGAGGTTACACCTCAACACTATTTCCCAACTCATTAAGCTTCTCATATCCTTAATGTTGATGATGAGTAGAGATAGCTGAAGTATCCACTAGAAATGTTAGACTTTTTAAAACTTTACACACAGTTTGAATCCAAAAACTTCTCGTAAGTCTTGTGGGTTGGATTGATGCATTAGCAAGTTTATTTGGTACTTTAAAATTTACCTTAGGGCAGATTGACGCTTAGTGATCAGTGTTTTCCGTAGCTCTTGTGGGGTACATTAATGCGTTAGCAAATTTGTTTGGTACAAGATATCTTAACCTTTGTCGGGGTGGATTGATGCTTAGTGATTAAGGTTTAACTCTCATGGGGTGGATTGATGCTTATGCTTAATGATTAAGGTTCAACTCTTTTGGGATGGCTTGAAACTTAGTGATTAAGGTTTTTTGTAATTCTGGAGGGGTGGATTGATGCATGAATACAAGTACAGATTGATGCATGAAGATTTGATGCATGAATACAAGCACATAGTGATAACATACTATACATATTAAAGGGTGGATTGATGTATGAATACAAATATGTAGTGATGACACATTATACATAGCAATGGATCACGAGCTTTTTATGCCATTCTTGGATCACGAGGGTGGATTTATGCATGAATACAAACACATAGTGATAACATACTATACATATTAAAGGGTGGATTGATGTATGAATATAGATATGTAGTGATGACACATTATATGTAGCAATGGATCACGAGCTTGTTATGCCATTCTTGTTCATAGGACCTTTAATTCTTTGCTTCTCACTATACATTACTTGCCTTACATTCATGTCAAAAAGGAAGTTATATTTATTCTAGTATCTAGAATTTTTTCAAGAGTTACTAGTCTTTTTAACAAAATCATGATAAGAATTCTTAAATCACTATAGCTTCAATGGGTGATCTAAGTGGACATTGGTGGCCACCCACCTGTTCCAAATTTTAACTAGCTCATCTTGACAGTTTTCGATTCCTCATGTTTCTCTGTAATGAGGAAAATTCTTTGTAATTGTGGGTTCTGCACTTACAGGATTGTCCTGAAGACCTACACAACATCCAAGTGGATATTGGTGGCCGCCCACCTATTCCAACTAACTTAATTTGGAAGTTTACATGTCAGTACATCTTTTTGTAGTTCCAACGTTGTTTTGGGGATCTAAACAATGTTTTATCGGATTTCCACAGTCAAATTATAGAAAAAATTAGAATTTGATGGCATAATTCATAGTTCTCAAAAATACCTTTCCAACGGGCTATCACACACCTAAAATAGAGATTTTATGCAAAAGTTACGACCTCGGGAAGTTAATGTACTAACTTACCCCAATGGGCCCACATGACTTTTGGAGCTTCATCTCCTAGGGTTAGGTTTTTGGATGTCTATGGTTTTTGAATTCATATTTATCATAAAAGGGGCTTCAAAACATCATTGTAATCGTCTTCTTGCAAATGAGTGTATCTGTGACATCTCTTCCCAGAGATAAAGTTGTCACCATTCTAACGAGTCTTAAACTTTGTATTTTTATAGTCTATGTACATTTCTTTCATTAATAGAAATTATGTATTGTTGTATTTCTCTGTTTCTGGCAATTTTTATGTGTATCTCATTGTAATATCTCTGCTTTCATTTTGTTCCGAAAATGATTCAGATCAATGGGTTAAACAATTATGAAGGTTGGTGTTGTAACAAATATTTTGAAATCGAGATGTAATGTTGGTGTAAGAACTACATTCTAAGAGAAAGTGTTTTTCATATTCAACCCTCTTATTGTCACAAATATGACAAATTGTTTCAACCCATGGCATTTTAGGAATTTTCCATCACCACATTTCACTATGGAGCTTACGAGATTTTGTTCTTATTTTAGCAATGCTAATTTTCTTCTTTATGGTAGTTAAAACTAATAGATACTTTTCATCTTCTAGATTAGGGTTGATCACCTCCTTGTAGTATCTTAGTTTTCTCTTATCCTCACCGAAATTTCTTCTTAAATTTAGATGTAATAATATTTTTAACAATATTGTTATTCTAGAGAGTGACATTTTCCTCAATATCCCATGATTTAGACAAGACTTGACATATTTATGCCAACCTCTTGAGTCATGGGTAGTTTTGATTGGATTTTGAAG
>WSFP011554074.1:0-11226 GCA_009831015.1 Picea engelmannii
TTGGAATAGGTGGGTTGCTACCAATATTCACCTGGATTAGGCATCCATTAGATTTGTGTTCTTGGGAGTATTCTGCAGTCGTTATTATAGGAATTAGATATCATTGTATTGATGGGATTTTTGGGAATTCTCATCCACAATAAGATTCCATGGTTATCTAATCTATTTCTTGTGTAATAGATGCATGCAATGTGTTTGGAAATATTCTTATTTGAGAAAACTATTTGAAAAAAGTTAACAATACCATTAATATAAGCATCTGGAACTTTTACATAAAAAGAAATAACAATTTGGGACAGAAAAAAAACATTATATCCCCACCTAGCCTAGTTGTGTATATTATAGTGGTATCAGAGTTGGTGGTTCTACCATTCGATGACTACATTGATGCTAAGAGAAAGGGACATGGAGGATATACCTCTCAAGAGTCACCAGAAAGAGAAACAAGAGAAAATTGAACAAAGTCAAAGCTAGAGGGAAGCATGGGAGAAAACCCTAAAGATACTATGATCCAAATATTAAGATATATGGTCAAAGGACAAAATGAGGCATCCCAAATATACATAGAGACATCAAGGTTCCAACAAGAGACCTTTGAAGTGCTCACACAACTAGTGGGCCAACATGACAATACAAATGGGAAAAGTCAAGGTCAACCCAATGGATCCCATTGGGGTGATAGGATACACAAAAAGAGTATAAATAACCATACCCAAACTCAAAGTAAGAGACTAAGGATCACTAGGCCCATATTTCCATAGTTCTTGATAGGGAATCCTGTAAGAGCAGATAAGCAACCAAATGAGGGGCTTGATATTAACACCTCATACTAGGAGTACGAGACAATAGATGAAGATATCCATGAGAATTTTTCCTATAATGATTTCTGGGATATTAAGAAGAAGTACAGACCTAAGGAGTGGAACATAGGAACACAGATCCAACAAAACTTTGACCTCATAAGCAAGGTGGGAAGGTTAAATATCCCACCCTTCGATGGGTTTGTCAAGAAAATGACCAAATCATGGGTACATAAGTTGGACACCTATCTCCAACTTAACCCAATTATCGAGAAAGAAGCAATTAAGTATGTCATCCTTCACTTGGAAGGAGAATCTCATGAATAGTGGTATCATGGGTTGGTGACAGTAGGGCACACCAGGATCACTTTATATGTGGACTTCACTCAGAGTCTGATAGATAAGTTCAACAAGAAGGACCCTAATATACACTTCATGGATTTGGCACAATTGAGACAAATAGGTACACTAGAATAATACATCACACATTTTCAGAGGATGGAAATTATGGTGAGAAATATTTCTCAACAAAGGTTCATGATGTTATTCATGGAAGGTCGAGTTGAATCCCTAAGAGGATCGGTGAAGGAATTTAGATCAACCATATTAGAGGAAGCCATCATGAGAACCTGGGACATGATGGATGCAGTCTCCAAGAAGGAACCAACAAAACAATTCACCCCTCAAGGGGGTAAGGAGATGAAGTTTCCCCATAAGCCATGGACAGGGAAGGATAGGATGGATGAGGAGACTCAGAGAAAACTAATGAGGAAGAAGATTTTATATAGTTGTAAGGAGTCATGGAAACCAAGTCATCAATGTATGGGAAAAGGTAAATTCCATTATATTGAGGTAGTTTCCAATGAAAAGTATGTGATGATGATGAGAATATTGGACAGGACAATGGGGAGCCATCTCATGCTACAAAACAGGCACCATTGCAGGATATCCCCAATGGAGTGACCATTTCCACACTCTAAGGAGTCCCTAAATATTACACCTTCAAGGTCATAGGTTTTGTGTAGGGGTAGAGGGTTATAGCATTGGTTGATGGTGGAGCCACCCATAATTTCATTAATGTCTCACTTGTCACCACGAGACAAATCCATATGGAGTATTTTGAGGGATTCAATGTAGTAGTAGCACATGGGTACAACATGACTTGTACTCATATGATCACAGAATTTGAAGTAACATTGGAAACTATACATTGACAGATGAATTTTATGTCGTGGATGTAGAAGATACTCATGTGGTGCTAGGAGTTCAGTGATTGTACTCATTGGGAGATATTTTCATGAACTATTGAGACATGAGGATGGAGTTCTAGGACAAAGGTGGATACCAGGTCTTCCTAAGAGGTATGTTGACAGGTGCCCCAATATAATGTCTAACCAGTGCATGAAGGCCCTTTTTAGAGACGGGGACGTGGCCTGTGTAACAGAGTGCCTGATCACCATAGAAAATCCATCACAAGATCAACAACATTACCCTTCAGATATCTAGGCATTACTTGGAATGTATGAAAGAGTGTTTGAGCCATTTCTAGTAGGGAGACTACCTGATATAGGATTTGACCATTTCATTGAGCTAGAAGAGGGGTCGAAGCCCGTGATCACTACCACTTATAGGAATCCTAAGAGATTCAAGGATGAAGTAGATAAGGCCATACAATAAATTCTAGATATGGGACATATTAGGCCTATATCTAGTCCTTTTACTTCATCAGTTGTGTCGGTGAAGAAGAAATATGGCACTATGAGAATGTGCATCGGCTAAAGGGAACTAAACAAGAAGAATTTCAAAAACCGATATCCAATACCCATGATTGATGAGCTAATTGACAAGATGCATGGGGTAGTGTACTTTTCAAAGGTTCATCTTCAATCAGGATACCACCATATTTGATTAAGAGAGGAAGATATCCATAAGACAACATTCATGTGTCACTATGGGAACTATGCAATTCTAGACATGCCCTTTGGATTGACTAACGCACTAATAACCTCTCAGTCCTGCATGAACCTTATCTTCAACAAAAAGTTGAGAAAATTATTACTAGTGTTATTTCATTATCATCTAATATACATCAAAAGGTGGGAGAAACATCTGAATAATGTGGACAATATTATCACAATTATGGAGGAGCAATGAATTTTTTCCAAGGAAGAAAAGTGTGAGTTTTGGTTGATAGAGATGTTATATCTGGAGCATGTGATATGTGATGAGGGATTAAAGGTGCATCAGGAGAATAACCATACCATATTAGATTGACCTACCCCCAAGACACTCATATATCTGGGAGGATTCTTTGGGATATGTAATTATTACAGGTTCTTTGTGAAAGGATTTTCAAAATTGGATGCACCATTGACATACCTCACCAAGAAGGGAATTTTATCATGGTCAGAGGACACATAGGTAGCATTCGAAAAAATGAAGAGGGTGATGAAAAATTTCCTAGTATTAGCACTCACATATTTTACTTAGCCTTTTTTTATTGAGTATGACACATCCAACAAGGGGATAGGAGAAGTAGTGATTTTGAATCGACACCCGATAGCTTTCGATAGAAGAAAGCTAAGGGATCCCAAGAAGCTCTATATGATCTATGATAAGGAAATGTTTTCCAGCATTCATGCATTGACCAAATTAAGAAAGTACTTTCTAGGAGGCTATTTTGTGGCTAGGAATGACCACAACAACTTGATATATTTCTTGGATCAGCGAGACATGAATGAGAGGTGGAAGAAATGGGTGATTAAGGTGCAGGAATATGATTTTGACATTGATTATGTAAATGGGAAGAATAATATAGTTGTTGAATTCTTATCTAGGAGGCCTATATCCTTCTCCATGATAGAGATATCAATAGACTAGAATTCCACTCTATTGGTGGAATGCTCCAAGAATACCTTCGATTATGAACTGATGGAGGGAAGTATTCAGGATGATAGGTACAGGATAGTGGATGACATCATATACTACAAAGACATTATCTATTTTGTCCATGAGTCCACTCTCAAGGATAATACGTTTAGGGAAGTACATGATGCACTACTTGAAGAAAAATGAGGCCCTATGAGGCTACCAACTAAGGTCTATATTTGACCTTGATATTGGCTCTAACTTTCAATCTTCAAAATTGTCCTTTGTTGTTTTAGGACAACAAATAGTTTAGTAACTTTCTTCCCATATATTTTGTATTTTAAGTGTTCTTTGAGGTTCCCTTGCAAGTGTTTTTGAACCGATGCTTATCACATGCAATAAATCTCAAAACAGGTAACACCTCCTCTAGATATTAACAACACAAGTAGGTTGATCTACACTCTAAGCATGCATGAAATGAACACAGGTATTTTCGATCAACATGATCCTGGATAAAACCCCCCCTGGGAAAACTAGTTTGGAATGGAAGTATATATAAGCGGTGTCTAAAGCATCATATACAAAAATTACTTGAAACAAATTAACCTAATACAAAGGTATCCCCTCTCAAGCTGCTACACAAGTCCAAGAAGGTGAATGTTCCCAAGCATGGTGCACCCTTCTCCTTTGTTTCTCAATCCCACTAAAGTGAAGCTCCCTTGACGCTCGATTCTTCGAAGAAGAAACCCTTTCAAACAAGTGTGCTCTTATGTGCTACCTCTCCACTGAAAGAAACAAATCTTAATTCCTCCAACTATATCTCCTCCATGCTAGGAGTGTTCACTCCTCCTATGGTGCACACTCCTCTAAGAAAGTGTGATCACCACTAATAAATGGAAGACAAAGCCTCCTAGATCCCTCCATGGAAGGGTGTGCCCTTTTTTCCCTCTTCCAATGCCTCCAACCTCATGCTCATGCTCCTCCTCAAGCTCTCCAACCTCCTATATCCCTCCATGGAAGGAGGTGCCCTTTTTTCCCTCTTCCAATGACTCCAACCTCATGCTCATGATCCTCCTCAAGCTCTCCAAGTGAACATAAGAGTGAATGATCCTCCTTAGGCCTCTTTCACCCTCTTTGAGAAAATCATAAGGAAACCTAAAAGTGAATGGCTAGGATCATCCCAAGACATTACTAATCAATGATTGAGATCATCCTACAATAATCTCAACTCAAAACCCACTTTCGGTTAAGTTTCCATAGTTCACTTTATGTCCCTCAATTCATGCACAAGGTGAATTAATAGTCACTTTAGGATAAAATGACCAAATTTCACTTTTGAATTAAATCTCCTAAGTCAAAGTGAAATTAGACATAAAGTACAAAGTACAAGAGTACCAACATCTCCCTCTTATGGTTAGAGGCTCCAAACCAGAAGGGAACCACTTCCCGAGGTACACCAAAACTCAACACTCCCTCTTAACGAGGAAAGTGCTTCTCACCATTCAATCTCATCCCAGTTGTGGAATTCCTTGCCTCCTGGAAAGTCCTAGGTTAGTATGGATGTACCCTTTATATCTGATCTACTCAACCTATCCTAACACTGATCTACTCACCTTGATCAGTCGACCTTCCCTGACATTGATCTGTCGACCTTCCCTGATCTCTAGATGGAATTCCATCTCCACCTACCTGAGATCACCCAAATCTTGGCATCTCACCAAATATCTCTCCCTCTACATCTCACTAAAGATCTCTATCTCTTGGAATCTCACCAATATCCTCTCCTTGGTCTCTCATCAAGGTATTAATCTCATGGCATGAAATATGAGTCATATCTCTTGGTATTTCACCAAGAGTCTCTAGATCTTGGAATCTCACCAAGATCCTCAACCTTGGTCTCTCACCAAGGATTTATACCTCCTGGAATATAACCAACGGTAACTACCCTTGGCATCTCACCAAGAGTATGTCTGTAACACCCTATTTCCCCCAGTTTGTAAAAATAACTGGACTGGCCAAGAACTGTGGCAAACTCATAAATGTGAATATGTGATGTAAATGGACCTTGTGGAAGAGGTCAATAATTGTGAATAACATTATGAATTTATATTGCAGGACTACTGAGAGGGGATGTGCAGAAAAAGAGACCAAGATGGCAGTGGAAGGAATCTGGAAAGGTGGCGTTAACTTCCACTGAGAATTAATACCGTATTTGGACTCCACTGGCCCGAAGAACCAAAAGCGGCTCGCTGGCCCTGAATTAAATGTCTCGCAGTCTGGTAGGTAGATGGTTTAATGAGGGATGGGAGGTGAACCTCCCATCCGCAGAACCATCAGGCCTAATCAGCACAAGGGTAATCGCGCCACATGCAACCTCGCAAGAGGATAAGGCATGGGGTAGAAGCAATTGCGGGGGTAGATGCGAGGGGAGAACTTTGGTGATATGCAGAGTGAGTGATAGCAGAGAGGAAGGATTGCAACCTTCACTCCTGGTCACTGGAAATTAGAGATGCAGTCTCATAGCATCGTGGTCTCATCTCTAGGATGGCTAGTGGTAAATCCACTGGGAGTCGCTAAGCCTACGGTTGGGTGGAAATGAGCACCCCTCTCAGCAGTTGCATAACCCCTGGTGTTATTTCTAATAAGTGTTTTGCCTTTGGAATCTTGAAATATATGTATATGGTCATTCTGATGATTTTTCCCATAAGTTGTGAAACTGTGAATGATTTCATATAAGAATGACCGTATGGTGTTTTGATTAGTACTAGTAGTTGTATATTTATATGGAAAGACTACGTATGATTTATGTCTTCATGAATTCGTTATTTGTGTGCGTACTGATCATAATTCAAACTTCATGTCTGGTTCTTGGGAGGACGACATCCTTATATACCTCAAGTAGTACCCTGAGTAAATCTCCCATAGAAATACCTTCCTTGAAAAGCCCATCAAGAACTAGGAAGGAGGTTGTGAAGGCGTAAGGCCTTAGTGACCCTACATGAGGAGGAACGATCCTCTTGAAAACCAAGATGACAACATAAGGATTAAGTAACGAATCGATAGATGATATCCCATCGGGAGATCTAGGGTCACTCACAACCATCAGATCAGAGGAAAAAGATGGAGTGTTAAGTGCTTTAACCCTGATAGGTATTAATCAACGGACGAGATTTCATCGGGAAATATATGGTCACTCGTAATCGTTAGATTTGGTAAGAGGAAGCTAGAAAGTTAAATACCTTATCCCTGATAGGTGTTGACCGATGGATGAGATTCTGTCGGGAAATCTGTGGACACACCCGACGATTGGATTGGTAGGAGAAGGTAAGGTGTTAAATTCCCTTACCCCTTTGTTTTTTGTGTCCTCGTGGGTAGCGAGGTATTTGGGATCATAGATCTCCAAGGTCCATGAGATTATCTGGATCGTGGATCTTTTCCACGTCCCAGGAGTCATGGAAGAATACATGGGTAGGAACCGATCTGGGCCATCAGATCTCGACTGGAAAACACGACAACTGTTGGATCTATCCGGAGTTACCTGAGGGTTAAAACCCCCCATGATTCAGGATTTTCCATGGTAAAAACCCCGGAATAGATCTAAGTCATCTGACTAACGGAGGCCACGTGTCAATAGATCACCCATTTCGGGAAACCGGGAGTAAAGAAATTGGGAGTCCTGTGGGCAAGAGATCGGGACTTTCCATTCAGTAAATATTGGGATGGACCTGGGCCATCTGATTGATGGAGGACACATGTCGTAAGATCTCCCATTTCGGGAAATCGAGAATCGCAGGATTGGGATTCCTTTTGACAAGAGTTTGGGATTTTCCATGATGAAAACCCCAGGATAGATCCAAGTCGTCCGATTGACGGAGGCCACATGTCAAGAGATCTCCCATTTTAGGAAATTGGGAATCGCGAGATCGGGAGTTCTGGCGACAAGGGGTCGGGACTTTCCTGGGTGGAAACCCCGTAGTAGTTGTGGACCGTCCAATTTAAAGAGGTGAGGTGTCGAGATATTACCCATCTCGGGAAATCGGGGATCGGGGACTCAAGAGTTCTGTTGACAAAAACTTAGGCTCTTGCCTTGACAAATCCCGATCTATAATGTCGAGACAATAGCATGTGGCTAAGTCCCGATGGATGGACAAGATTCCTTTAGGAAATCTCGGGGTCCGTAATGACCGTCTGATGTGAGGAAGAGATGCCACTTTTATGCTAGGGCATGAACACGCATTAGGATAAGTAGCGAGCAGATCTGGATGGCCAGAGTCCACCCACCAAAATCTACGGCTGAGGATGCAATCCAGAGCCCCCTTTCCATTCTGCTTTTAATGGGGGGGGGGGGTTCAGGAATTGGACACGCAAATCTCAAATGGTCAAGATTAATTCATCATGATCAATGGCTCTCAAGTGGATTCTGGACCCCCCTTGTCATTCTGCCTTTAATGGGGGGGCGGGGTTCCGGAATAGTGTGGCGTGTGAAGTGGGGCCCCCTACTGTCATGTCGACTACCATGTCGCGTTTCCCTCTCTGCCACCTGTATTCCACTTCACCACACAATGGGGTTGCTTCTCATTGATTGTTTTCATAGCCCTGTTGATATTTGTTCCTATTGGCCATTTGCTAACCCTGTAGGGATTCGTCCCCATTGGCCGATCGCTAGCCCTGTCGGGGTTTGGCGGTTGCTAAGTCAAACGACTCGACATCACTGTAGCGCTGAGGTACAAAGTATGAAAGAGGCACTGCATTTATTCAGACTATGATCATGACCCACGACCGCAAGGGAGCGGGGAGAGAGAAAGATCTAGCTCACACTAGGCCTCCATAGGAATTTTGGGGTTTTTATTCGGTAGAAAACCAGAAAAATCTGATTTAGGTAGTGGGTATGTGACAAAGTGGTATCAGAGCATGGTTACAACACTCGGCCTGATTGGGCTCATGCACAAGTTACTCATAAGCTTATTTCGAAGAACTCCTACGAGGAGTAACCCCCTAACTTAACTCTCTTGTCTAGGGCTAAAAACTTGGAAATAAGAACCCGACTGTGTATGCAAGTGAAAGAATTATAAATTATACGCAGATTATAAAAATATATCTAACTCTTGACTAACAATCAGCGTTTGTCTTTTCACCTAAGCGGACGATCAGCTGTAGGAATTTACAGACGCAGAGAATGGTGACTCACCAAGAGATGGGAGAAGGCTCCCATAATACAGACGAAGATTCTGATGAAAGAAGAGAAATAGGAACCCCTCCAGACCTAGCCGAGACTGTGAGGAGTCTCATGGTTGAATTGCAAAGCTGCAAGGCTGACAATGAAAGGATGATGAAAGAACAAGAAAAACAAACTAAAATTAATGCAGTGTTACTGCAGAACTTATCCGACCTATAGTGACACATGCAGTATGAACTCGAAGTGAAGAAACATGGTCATATCAGTGGCCATATTGAGAGGAGCACCTCAAGGAAGGTTCACCCCAGAGGTAAAGGACCAGTTCCAGACAATTCCATTGAGAAGGAAGTTGGCGATTCAGAAGTCTCTTCCAACAATAGGACTAGTTCCTATTCTCGAAGAAAACAGAAGAAGCAAAATACTTCTAAGAGTCATAAATTTGAGGAATTCAGAAAGGCCAAACCTCCCTCCTTCTATGGTGAGATAAATAAGGGAGAGGAAGCCAAGGTTGGCTACTTGGACTAAAGAAATATTTCAAATTCCATGATTTTTCAGAAAATTTGAAGGCCCGAGTGGCCACTTTCAATCTAAACGGAAAGGCTTCCATCTGGTGGGAAGATCTTAAGAATATGAAAGGGGTCCGCAATGAGGACCTATCTTGGAAACAGTTTGAGAAGTACTTCCAAAAGAAGTATTTGTCGGAAAGATATTTTGACGAGAAGGCTAAAGAGTTTTATGAACTCAAACTGGGGCAACTCACTATAGAGGAATATGTCAATAAATTCCTCGACTTATTGAGATATGTACCCTGCATCAAAGTAGAGAAGGAGAAGGTGCAACGCTTCATCAGTGGGCTACCCAAGGAATATCGGAACCAAATTGAATTTGACGAGCCAAAAACCTTAGAAGACACTATACGAAAGGCAACATATTGTCATGAACAATATGGACATCGGGCAGAGTCTTGTGGAGACTAGAGACAGAAGAGTGGTTTGAAATTTCAGAAAAAGGGGATCAAATCCTCAAGATTTAAGAGCTACAAGAAGAACCCCAGAATGAACTTTCCAACCTGGAGTGTAATCCAACAGAAATTTCCCTCAGTGGATGGAAATAAAACTTCTGGACCTATACCAGTGAAGACTAATAACCAAAAGAAAGAACCTCTGAAATGTTGGGGTTACGGAGAAGAGCATCTCCTGAGAGACTGTCCACACTGACAATAGAACAGTCAGAAAGTTTATAACATGCAGGAAGCTACCACAGTCAATGATGTGGCAAGGAGTGTACCGTAGATTTATGCAGCCTTGGATAATAACCAAGCTGACCACCAAGCTTTAGTGGTGGAAATAGAAGGTATGATTTTCAACCATCTGGTGTCTATTTTGAATGAACCTGGTTCAAATTTGAGTTATATAGCCCCTAAAGTTGTTGATAAGTGTAAGCTACAACCACGAAAACAAACTAAGCCATGGTTGGTACAGTTAGCCACTGGCACCAAAAGAAAGGTGATAGAGGTCATACCAGCCTGCCAATTAACATTGGGTGAATTCCCCACCCAAGCAACCCTTAATGTATTACCCCTGGGATCATACGACCTGTTGATTGGTATGGATTGGTTGGCTGCCCATAAAGATAGACTGGACTGTTACCGTAAAACCTTAGAATGTGTGAGCAATGAAGGAAAAAGGATAACCCTCCAAGGGATCTGAAAACCGGTCTCGGTGAGACAAATATCAGCCCTGCAAATGAGAAAGTATTACCGAAAGGGATGTCCCCTATATGAAATACAGGTGTTGAAAACAATCGAAGGTGCTAAACCAAGCCCTGATGATCACCCTATCCCGAGGGAATACAAAGATGTGTTTTCGAAAGAGGTACCGGGTCTACCTCCGAGAAGGGACATTGACTTCTCGATAGAGCTTGCACCAAGAATGATGTCGGTGTCTAGGACACCCTACCGGATGAGCACACCTGAGTTAGTGGAACTCAAATTACAATTAAAAGAGATGATGGATAAGGGTTATATTCGACCGAGCGTGTCCCCGTGGGGAGCACCAGTCCTATTTGTGAAAAAGAAGGATGGCACCCTTAGACTATGCATAGATTACTTACAACTTAATAAAGTAACCATAAAGAACAAGTACCCCTTGCCTAGGATCGATGATCTATTCGATCAGTTGGGAGGTGCATCTATTTTCTCAAAGATTGACTTGAGGTTGGGATACCGTCAAGTCCGAATCAAGGGTGAAGACATCCATAAAACCGCTTTCCAGACACGGTATGGTAACTATGAGTTTGTGGTAGTACCATTTGGGTTAACCAATGCCCCTGCCACTTTCATGTGCTTAATGAACAATGTACTCAGTAAATTTTTAGATAAAT
>WSFP011554077.1:0-11226 GCA_009831015.1 Picea engelmannii
CCAAGGCCTCCCTCCTTCCCATGGTGTTCATGATCATTCCATTCCCCTTGTACCATGAATCCTTCCTCCCAATATCCGTCTGTATCGTCACCCCTTTTCCCAAAAAAATGAAATTGAGAAAATGGTCCAGGAACTCCTTAATGTAGGTGTTATCCTCCCTAGTACGAGCCTCTATTCGTCTCCTGTGGTCATGGTCCTAAAGAAAGAAGGTTTTTGGCGAATGTGTCCTGACTTCCGTGCCCTCAACAAACTTACCATCAAAGACAAATTCCCCATTCCTGTCATTTGATGACCTCCTGGATGAATTGAGTGGCACCCAATTCTTCACTAAATTGTATCTTCGTTTGGGCTACCACCAGATACATATGAAAGAGGCAGATATTCCCAAGACTGCCTTTAGAAATCATGAGGGCCACTATGAGTTTTTGGTCATGCCCTTTGGCTTGTGTAATGCCCCCTCCACCTTCCAAAGCCTCATGAATCATGTCTTATGTCCTTTTCTCTGCCATTTTGTCTTAGTTTTCTTTGATGATATATTCATCTATAGAAAAACCTGGACAGACCATCTTTCTTATGTGGATCAAGTTCTCCATCTACTATCTCAGCACCAACTTTTCCTGAAACAATCTAAATGTTTTTTTGGCGCCTTAGAAGTAGAATACTTAGGTCATCTGGCTGGAAAAGATGGCGTCAGGGTGGATCCTAAAAAGATTGAATCTATGCAAGACTGGCCTCACCCAAGGACTCTTAAGAGCTTGCATGGATTTCTAGGCTTAACAGGGTATTATCACAAGTTTGTTAAGAATTATGGGAAGATTGCAGCACCTCTCACTGCTCTCCTCAAAAAGAACTCTTTCAATTGGACTCTAGCCACTGCTCAATCTTTTCAAACCTTGAAGATGGCCATGTGCACCACTCCAATCCTTGCCCTTCCCAATTTCACAAAGACCTTTGTGTTGGAATGTGATGCCTCAGGGAAAGGAATTGGCGCTATGCTTATGCAAGAGGGTCGACCTTTGGCCTTTACCAAAAAGAAACTATCTGAAATAAATCTGGGCAAATCCATCTATGAAAAGGAAATGTTGGCTATTCTGCATGTCGTGGATCTGTGGTGTCCTTATCTATTGGGGAAATGGTTCCAAATTAAGACAAACCATCAAAGCCTCAAGTATTTTCTGGAACAATGCATTTCCTCCCCAAAACAACAAAAATGGGTGACTAAACTCTTTGTATATGATTATGAGATCATTTATAAGAAAGGCAAAGATAGTGTGGTTGCGGATGCACTTTCCAAAAAATATGAAGATGAAGGATCCATTTTTTCTCTTTCATTCATTGTACCAGATTGGCTCCACGTCATTCGCCGGGAATGACTACAAGATCCCAAAAGTTCACAGTTGATCCAACAATTGCAGTCCAATGCTCCATCTTCCCCAGTGTACTCTTGGCTCCATGAGGAACTTCGATACAAAGGTCGTTTGTATTTAAGTAAACAATCAAATCTTAAATCCACGGTACCTTCTAAGCTTCATGCTACACCCACAACAAGTCACTCCGGGTTCACCAAAACCTATGACAGGGTCAAACGTTCCTTTTTCTGGGATGGTAAGAAACAGGGCATTCATAATTTTGTAGTTGAATGTGACATGTGTCAATGCAACAAGGGAGAAACAATCAAATCATCGGGCACACTACAACTGCTCTCGATTCCACCTTCTATTTGGAAGGATATCTCTATGGATTTTATTACCAACTTACCAAAATCGGGAAATAAATCCGTCATCATGGTGGTTGTTGATCGCCTTTCCAAGTATGCTCATTTCTACACACTTCAACACCAATTTACAGCATCCACGGTGGCTCAAATATTCATGGATCAAGTCTTCAAGCTTCATGTCATGCTGCACTCTATTTTTTCTGATCGCGACCCAACTTTCACAAGCAATTTTTGGCAAGAATTGTTCAAGATACAAGGCATAGAATTTCATCTCAGCACAACTTATCATCCCTAGACTGATGGCCAAATGAAAGTTGTCAACAAGTGTTTGGAAACATATTTGAGTTGTTTTGCCTCAAAAAATAAAAATCAGTGGGCTCCATGGTTATCCGTAGCTGAATGGTGGTACAACACTTCATACCATACCGCTACACGCATGAATCCTTTTGAAGCGGTATATGGACAAAAGCCACCTTCAGTTCTCTCATACTTATCGGGTGCCTCGAAGGTCCAGGTGGTTGACCTAACACTTACAGCTCGAGAGGCCATTCTCCATACCCTCAACGAGAATTTGGTCATGGCACAGAATCGCATGAAGCAACAAGCAGATCAAGGTCGCTCTGAACATCAATTTGCAGAAGGGGATCAGGTGTTTCTTCGACTGCAACCTTACAAGCAAAATTCCCTCAAGGCCGAGAATTGTCAGAACCTAGCGCCCAAATTTTATGGTCCTTATACCGTGCTCAAGTGTGTGGGACAAGTCACCTATCAGTTAGCTTTTCCCAACCATTCGAAGCTACATCTTGTTTTTCATGTTTCATTCTTAAAGAAGGTGATTGGAGCTAAGTGCCAAATTCAAACCAACCTTCCAGAGTTAGTTGAAGAAGGATCCATTTGGCTACAACCAAAAGCAGTTTTGGACCAGCATGAGCGTCACTTACATTAGAGAACCATCAAGGAAGTGCTAGTCCATTGGAAAGATACAACTCTAGCAGATGCCACTTGGGAACCAACTACCATTCTGCGGAAATTTCCTCATCTCAAGCCTTGAGGACAAGGTTGTTTTTAAGGGGGCGGACATGTTAGGGTCCTAACCTACACATAGGTAGAACAATATATTCGGATGTAATAAAGGTCAATATTAATAAGGCCTTTCAATAAAATAGAATAAGGCGGATGTAAGAAGACCTAATAGAAGCTTTCACTTCTAGAAGGATCTTCCTCTAGATGCTTCTTTTTAGTATAAATAAGAGTCGAGGGTATGAGAACCCTAGCTTTGAGATTATTGTAATAGATCTCTTCTCAACTAGATCTTTCCCCCTCAAAGAGGCCCGTGAACATTGCTTTCAGATTCAAAGTGTTATTTCTATTGTTATTCTTATATCATTTCAATGTTATTGTGGTGAATGTTCTGGTTATATTGTTGTTATTCTGCCATTACTAGCATTTTATTTCTATTCTGCATACATTTTATATCTGGAATATTACACAGTATCCCTTGATCTAATGAGCGCGGCCATCTCCAAGATATATGTTGGCACCATTCTGTGTTTGTTTAAAATTAGCATACCAGTTCTTATTACAAGTCATATGTAATGATGCTCCAGAATCCACAAACCAGACATCAAAATCATCTATTTTAGCAGATAAAGAAGCATTATACACAAATAGCCTAAGATCCCGTGAATCAAAATTTGGGGGTTCATCAACATCATCACTAGCAATGAATAATCTGAGATCATGATTTGAATATTTTTCTGCATAATGACCTAAATGTGTTCTAGGTTTATTCCTAGCCTCATCACTCTTCTTCTTATGACATTATTTTACAATATGTCTAGGTCGACCACAATAAAAAAAACTCTTTGAATCAGTCATGTTAGATTTCATACCTTGATTCGGTCTTAAAGATTGTCTTCTCTGCAATGAACTGCCTCTTTGCCATGAACTTCCTCCTCTTCCTCTTTCTCCTGATCTCCATCTTGCAGATCTCTTATTTGACCACAGTGCCAAATATTTATTCTGAGGCTTCAGATTCCCATGCAACAAAATACCTGTCAGTTCTTCAAACGTAGGAGGTTTCTCCCTTGCTGTGAGACTTGTTATGAACATCTAATAATCCTATAGCATACCATTTAGGGTAATAGTGACCAGATAAGTGTCAGAAATTGTTTCCCCTATATTTACTATCTTTTCTTTCACCTCTTTAATACAACCCAAAAATGAACTAACAGATTCATTTACATCCATATTAATGCCTAGCAATTTATTTTTCAGGAACAAAATGTGATTTGTGTTGCTAGTTTCATACAATGCTTTAAGTGTTGTCCACGTTGCAGCAAAAGTTGAAGGTTCTCTAATATGTGGAATTATCCTATCTTTAACAGACATGCGCAACAATTTATTTTCCTTGTTTTCGCTCTTCTCCCAATCTTGGATCTGTGCTGTCGTTGCACCTGTAGCTGCATTAAGTTTCACTTTAGTTCCCTTTGCAATGTTCCAGACACCATAGCCTTCCATGAACGTCTACATCTTGAATTTCCAGTTAATGAAATTCGATCCATCTAACTTGTTGGCTTCATTGAGGTAGGTCTCTGCTAGAGGATTCTCCATCTCTGCAAATGTCTACTTGTCCAACCAGACAATGGATCTTTGTATCACCAACGCTGAATCACCAAGAGTATGCAACTTTCGTCAAGTGATGAGTATTCTGTCGCTTTGCCTTTGGATCCACTAATCTGTCTCTACCTCAGCTCTCAGCGTTCTTAAGAGAAATATAAGAAAAAATCCATGCATAAAAACTCAATCTCATTTATAAAGATCTCACATATAAAAATCTCACAAAGAAAAAACTCTCATATAAAAAATATCCACTATAATAAACTTTAATATCCCACATAAAGTTTAATATCCATTTTTTAAATCAATAACCATCCAGTAAGCTATGATATCCTCCATTTTCCATCCACACATAAATCCACTTTAATAAAAAAAAATATATCATTTATTGTTCCATGCACTCAAGCTGCATAAGAAACGAGCCTTCAGGATTTGCTCAATCTTATGCAAATCATGCCACAATTTTTAAAATAAAAAACTGTGCATTAAGGAAATGCTCCAAAAAAGAAAATTGAAACTATAACCTCATGCTTCAATTCTCACGATGAGTAATATCTCAGGCCCCACGCAGAGTCCCCTCATGACCTCTTATACGCGATCCATCCACACAAACGTAGCAGATATGAGTACGCGTGAGGGATCTGAGAATGCTCCAAACTCAGCAGCAAAACTCACGTTTTAATAACAACAAAAAAATGGTGCTTTACACAAAGAATAGTCGGTGCTTCTACAGAGGACTGAAGGGAGCATTAATGCTACCGTATGATGGAGGGGGAGCACGAGTGCTCTAGCGCCCTTATACGCATGCAAATGTTGCGCTGGGGATCCGAAATTAAAAATTTCAGAAGTGTGAGAGCGTCGACGCTCTCTAACACTGTATAGTGGGGCGCCGATGATTTTTCCAAATTAATTCGAGGTCAGATCTCGCCTCAGAGAGATGGATATCCAACCTCACTCTGATACAAACTTAAAATCAAGCAAAACAACATACAGGTGAGGCTACACTCACATTCTATATTATTCAATGAAGATTGATTACATCCTTATATAGGAAACGACTGTTACTTAGTCGGTTACAACAAACCATAAACGACTAGACTCTACAGACAGTGAAGTAGAATTCAACTATGAACTGACTCTTACTCCATTATTTCCAAGTGAGGGACCTTCCTTGCATAGATACGGCTTTTTCACAACACCTCAAATGAATCACGTAGCCATAGTAATAGGGATGAAAAATGAAACATTATAATAATTGAAATGTTTAAGGAAGAGATTATTTGCAAAATCACTCAAAGTAAACTGCAAGTAAGGTGTAAGACCTTCATCGTGGATGGAAAAGAATGCAATGGCAGGCTAGGCACGAAGCGTTGTTGTAGACAGACAAGATGGTTGGACATACTCGACCAAGTGAAGGGATGGAGTGGTGACCATCCTAGTTGCTTTATATGGGACGAGTAGGGGTGCCTTGGATGCAAGATCTAGATGTGTGGATTGAAGGGGACATGTCTTCATGACTTGATGATGATAGCATAGACAATTGGATGACTTGGTTGTGAGATAAGTCTGACTTGCAAAGGGATTCTTGGACGTGAACGACCTAAGCGATGGGGCAAAGAGATGGGTTTGGCATGTCTCAAGTGGACCAGTGCGCACGACAGATGAGTCGCCTCGAGCCACTTTGTGTGACACACTTTGTCAAGTGAACGAATGAGGAATGTATAAGTATGAGGAGGCTTGGATGATCTAAGGCATCGTCAAGGGAAGTAGCATCAAGCAAGAAAGAGTCAGCAAAGGGATCTGTGGTGGCCTTTTATAGGGTTCGACATCACAGGTCACCCAATTTGGCTAGCTGACCAATATTGTGAACAAGACCTATAGTAGGAAGTCCTACAATTGCGATAGGGTTTGATGCATACAGAGATATGAGGTAGCCTTGGAGACCAATTCGCCTCGACTCTTTGTATTATTGTAATGAATTGCAGATAGTGTATGATCTCCCATCTTGTAACATTGTAACATTCTTCTATATAGTGAGTAAAAGGGTTTTAGGCACTATCTTGGTGTCGCCCAAACTTATGAATTTTGTTCTATTATCTATGTGTTGAATGTTGTTCTTAGTATACTTATGTGTTTCCTAAGTGTTAACTAATCTAGGTATTGACAGGAACAATTCTACTGGATAATTCTAACTTATTTAGGACTACGTATAGTTATCTAACTTTTGTAGCTCAAGGTGAAGTTATGGATAGAATTTGAGAGAAGAAACGTACCCTAGTTGTAGTAGACACAGTTTGGTTGAGCCACTAAAACTAAGGCAACGCAATGCCACATGACCGGAGATGATGAAAAAGAAACTTTTGAGTGAAATTATTAGGTTCGTGATAGGTGGTATCATATCTCACCTTCTTCAAGGAGTTGATTTAATAATGTGTTGGGTGCTCTTCACCGTGCCTTAGAAGGAAGCAGTCAGTTCAAAGGGAGACTTGACATATTTGAGGAAGTAGTTGACTGAGATGAAGCTTGTGATAATTGGGTGCTCACGAAGGAAGCACTTGGCACAAGTGTCTGAGCACTCCTTAGGATAAATAATTGGACAAGTGTAAGAAATTGATAGACATTGGACAAGGGTGGAGAAATATATCGAACTCTTATAGAAAGTCATGGTTGGTTGAAGAGAATCCTAACCGAGTGTCACACCATGACTCAGGGTGCACTGTAGTAGAGTGGAGATGCACAGGACTATTCTTAAGGACACCGTGCAAACAATTTCGGAGCCAAGTGCAATTGGACTAAAGCTTTCCCCCACACACCTCATGGAGATAGAGTTGCACAATACCCTATGGCATCCCACTTCAAACAAATGTAAACATGGTCATTCTTGTTGTTTTTCATCTCACTTAATAGATTGTGCATGTCATAATCCTATGGACGGAGGGTTGAGGAGGATTGGTGCCTTGGATAGAAACCAAGGAGAACATGATCACCAATTTTTTTTTTGTGGACTTAATCATGAATGGAAGCATGGTTGAGGCATTGGTTGACTTCAGTGCCTTGCACAATTTATTATGGAAAGGATTGGTGCATGAACTTGGGCTTAGAGTTTATCCATGTGAATTTGCAATGAAGGAAGTCAATTCTAAATCCAAGGAAGTGGTTGAAGTTGCATATGCAATTCACATTCAATTGTACAAGTTGAAGGGTCGTATAGACTTCACTATGTTTCAGATGGAGGAGTTTGAGTTCATCCTTGGCCAAGAGTTCCTCAGGAGGATGTGGTTCGTCCTCATGCAGTTTTTGAAGAAGTTAGTTATGTTTGGTGAATAGAAAGATTTGGTTGTACACACAACTACAAGAAGGCTAGTTGGGATGGTTAGTTGGTCTCTGCAGTGAGCATGAAGAGGGTGGTCAAGCACCTAGAATCATAGATGTATGCAATGATCAGTGGGGAAGTGGACGAGGATGGAGTGGGGATTCCTATTCCATCGACACTTTCTAATGTATTGAGTGAATTTGTCGACGGGATTCCTGACAAGTTTCCAAAGGTGCTCCCACCTAAGCACATTGTTGACCACCATATAGTGCTATAACTAGGGTTAAAATTGTCAGCTAAGGCTCCTTATCGACTTTCAAGGCTTGATTTGGAATATTTGAAGCAACAACTAGAATAATTGATTGATGTTGGATTCATTCAACCCTCTAGGTCCCCATATGGTGCCCCAGTCCTCTTCTAAAAGAAGAAGGACTCCACATAGTTGAGGATGTGCTTGGACTATCATGTGTTTAATAAGAAAACCATAAAGAACCGATATCCCCTTCCTTTAGCTACATATTTCTTTGACAAGTTGTCAAAATCCAAAGTCTTTTCGAAGTTGGACTTAAGGTAGGGATATTACCAAGTTAGTTGGTAGACTTTTTTATTTGACTCATACCCATCCTAATATTTTATTTGTTGTTGGAATTGTTTCCTAATATATGAAAAACCCCATGAAATCCATTAGAAATCATAATAAAATATACTTCAGTGTGTCTAGGTACATTTCAGTTTGGGTTACATTACAATTTTGGGGGAACTCCTTTGTTGGTGGCTTCACTTATTCAGATTGGATCGATGATCTTGATGATTGAAATTCTATTGTGAGTTATGTTTTTATCCTTGGTTTTGGACCTACCCCTTTGGATTGTAAGAACCAACAAGATGTTTCTCTCTCTCTTCAGTAGAAGAAGAGTAACAGAAGCGATTAATGCAAGTTAAGAAGCCTTGTGGCTTCGAAATATCGTTTTAGAGTTTGGCTTCCCGCAACACCATCCGACCACCCTATGGTGTGACAATCAAAGTGACATCAAGATTTCTAAAGGTTTAGTTCAACATCAATACAACAAACACATTGAGTTACACATGAACTTCATCAAAGATATCATTCATGATCGATTTGTTGAAGTTCTCTTTTTCCCTACATAAGATGAATTTCCATACATTTTCACAAATTCTCTTACAAAAGAGAAGGTTTCCAAACTTCGATCTATATTAGGAGCTCAGGAAGCTTTCATTAAAGGGGGATAGGCTCTAATACCTCCTTCCTTCTCCTATTGTGTCACCTTTGTGAATTTTTCAATCCTATCCCAAGTTGTTCTTAAGCGGGGATGTTAGGATATTTAGACACTTAAGAGTTAGTTAAGTTTAACTTGGTCCAATATGTCTTTAGGTTAAAGTGTGTTTCTTAGTGTGTTTCTCTAATATGCATTATTATGCATCTATAGTTATGTAATCTGATGGTCATGATATGTTATAGAAATAGAGTGATCTGATGGCTCATATTCTCCTTGATCTTAAAAACTACAATGATCCATGGCTTATCACTTGATTGGTCCATGATCTCTATTTAAATAGCATGGAGGGTAATTCATTGATTATTGATTGTGAGAAACTCTCTTGTAAAATATTTTTCTTTTGCATTAATATATTTCCTCAAGTGGCCACATTCGTTGGGGCCATGGACTATTTCCCTATTTGAGGCTTTTAACTATGTAAAAACATCGATGTATCAATCTTTGATCTAGTTGTGTGAGTAGTTACTGAAGGTGTTTGTCTTGTGTGGGAATACCATGTTTTATTAAAAAACAAATGGGTGTTTAAGAAGAAGTTGAATGTAAAAGGTAAAGTGGAGAAGTATAAATCTCGCCTAGTAGCAAAGGGATTATCCCACGTAGAAGGAATTGATTCTGATGAATTTTTTTCTTCCGTTTCTAAACAAACTTATGTTATATTTATTTTGTTTGTTGTTGTTACTTTTTATCTTTAAGTAGAACAAATGGACATAAAGACATAATTCCTACATGGGGATCTTAAAGATGAAATATACATGAAACAACCAGATGGTTTTGTGGTGAAGGGTAAGAAATATTTGGCTTGCAAGATGAAAAGGTCCATGTATGGGTTAAAGAAATCTCAAAGGATGTGGTATCAAAAGTTTGATACTTATATTTTGGGACTTGGTTTCACAAGGAGAAAAGTTGATCATTATGTGTATTTCAAATTAGTTGGTGATCATTTTATTTATGTGGTTATTTATGTTGATGATATGTTGTTGATTGGAAAAAACAAGGAAATCATCAAGAAGGTAAAATCTCAGTTGTCTTCTAAATTTGATATGAAAGATCTTGGTGCTACAAAATTTATTTTGGGCATGGAAATTAAAAGATATCATAAAAACAAGAAACTCTGGTTTAATCGGAGGAAATGCGTTGAGACAATATTGCAAAGGTTTAATATGCAATATTGTCTCAACAAGGTCCAATCAAGGTCCCTATTCATATAGGTGTAAAGTTATCTAGAGATCAGTGTCCCAAGACACAGGAATAGGAAGATGACATGTCTCATGCTCATTATGCTAGTGTTGTTGGTAGTTTGATATATGCAATGGTATGTACTACACCATACATTGCACATTTAGTGGGAGTTTTGAGCAGGTATATGTCAAAACCCGAGAATGATAATTCGACAGTTATAAAGAGGGTTTTCAAGAATTTGTACGGCACTACAGATTATGGAATTTGTTGTCAAGGAAGACCTAGTGCAGAAAAATTGTTGGACATACATGGATTTGTTGATGCATACTAGACTGGATATTTGGATCGTAGAATATCTACAAGTGGTTATGTGTTTAACCTATTTGGAGGAGCAATCAGTCGAATGAGAAAGAGAATATATATTGTCACTCTCAACTACAGAAGTTGAATACATCACAACTACTCATGTGAGTAAGGAAATTGTATGGTTATAGAGGTTGTTCTCAAGTATTGGGTCTGTACGGTAAGATGTAAAGTTATATTGTGATAGACAAAATGCAATATTTTTAGCAAATAATCCATCTTATCATTCTAAGAGAAAGAACATTGATGTTCAATATCACTTTGTGAGAGACATGGTTGAAGAGAAGAAGGTGTTGTTGGTGAAGGTGGACACTTTGAAGAATATAACTACATTAAAAAAAATTGTAAGAACTAAGAAGTTCCCTTGGTGTGGATAATCAATGGGCATTTCTACCTTGAATTGTTGATCATGTAATCCTTGGCCCCTTGTTGCAAATAAAACAACAAGTGGGAGACTGTTTGGTACACATTATATTCCTTTCTTGACTAGCCCCATGCATTGCACATTGTGTTGGGCATAGTATGGGCAATTTTTTAGTCCATTTTGTGTGGTTTTGGAACATGGTTTTCCAACTCATGATTTTCTAATTCTGATTAAGGAATTAAGGTTGTAATATAATCTACTTCAATGGATTAGGGATTTTGGATGCTTCATAATCATATATATTGTATTTGTAAATGGTGAAGTTAATACAATGAAAGTTAGAGGTGCGGCTCTAAACATTTGTTGGTTTTCC